>ML430675.1:2742-75270 GCA_005239525.1 Nicotiana knightiana | reverse complement strand
TATATATATATATATATATATATATACAGGAGCAATAAGGGTGGACAGGTGGGAGCGGGTTGCACGCCGCAATAAGGAGCGATAAGGGATAATATTTATGTTTTACTGATTTTTAAAACTCCGGTTTTATTAAAAAGGTTTTCATACTCTGATTTTTTTTCTGTGATTTAATTTGGAACTTGGAAAATTTGAGGAGTTAATTACACTTGATATCCAAAAAGAGTTAACCGAGTTGTTTTTATTTACTGTTGCAAGTTACTGGTTATCAATTTTATTATTATTATTTCTTTCTTGCTTTATTATATATATTGTTCACAGGTTATGTTGTTAATGCCCCGCCGTAGCCTCGTCACCTACTTTGTCGAGGTTAGGCTCGACACTTACTTGGTACATGGGGTTGGTTGTACTTATACTACACTCTGCACTCTTTTGTGCAGATCCAGGTTCCGGCCAAAGTTAGGAGATTTTAGTAGCTGCGCATTTTCGTTCGGAGACACGAGGTAGATCTGATGGCGTCCGCAGATTCCTGGAGTCTTCTCTTTACCTTATAGACGTTGTTTCATTTCTTTCAGAACTAAGATATATTCTTTCAGCCCATTATTTGTTGTATTCCTAGTAGTTCGTGAATTGTGACACTAGACCCTGGGGTAGTTTTCTAGTTATATACTTAGTTCGTGGTTCGGCTTATTATTGACCTTTATTAGTATTCATTTTTAAATTGTCTCACTGTGTTTAAGTAAATATTCCAAGGAAAATCTTTAATTAAATTTCTAACATTGGCTTGTCTAGCAAGTATTGTGTTAGGCGCCAACACGATCCCGTGTGTTGGGAATTTGGTTCGTGACAAGTTGGTATCAGAGCACTAGGTTTCATAGGTCTCACAATTCACGAACAAGCTTGATAGAGTCTGAGGGGTCGGTACAGAGACGTCTGTACTTATCTCTCAAAGGCATTGAAGTTAGGAACAAATTAAGTTTTATTTCTACTCTGTCGTGCGATTCTTGGTATTTCAAATACTGATTGAACTCTTCTACTCTCTCGAAGATGGCGAGAGAACGTGCTTCTTCTTCCGCTGACCAACAATCTGGTCTTCCAGCAGCAGCAGCTCCTATTAAGGGCAGTGGCCGAGGCAGGGGTAGAACTCAACCCGTTGCTGATACTACAGCCCCAGCTGCGGAGACCCAGATTGAGATTGATGGGGGGCGGGCTCCAGCTCAGACCGTTCAGCTAGACCTGCTCAGTTCCCAGAGGGGTTTATTGCTACCGCGGTACTTCAGGATGCTTTGGCCCGATTAGTGGGCCTTATGGAGAGTGTAGCCCGGACTGGTGCACTCCATGTTGCAGCATCCACACCTCAGGCTGGAGGAGGGGTCCAGACTCCTGTTACCCACACTCCTAATCAGACTACTCCTCAGATCCAGACCCCAGCAACAAACCCAGTTGGGGTAGCTCAGACAATTGTTGTAGCCCCGATTGATGAGGGGGCAACTATGACTTCCGATGCTTTGTGGAGATTGGACTGGTTCATCAAGCTTTTCCATATTCACTTCAGTGGTGCTACTTCAGAGGATCCTCGGGAATATATGGACAGTTGTCATGAGGTTCATCGGAATATAGGTATTTTGGAGACCAATGGGGTCGACATCGCCGCGTTTCAGATGACTGGCTCCGCCAAGAAATGGTGGAGGGATTATTTGTTAACTAGACCAGATGGGTCATCTGCTCTGGCTTGGGATCAGTTTTTTCACCTCTTTTTGGAGAAATTTTCTCCTATCACTACCAGAGAAGAGAAGTGTCGTCAATTTGAGTGCCTTCAGCAGACCGGAATGATAGTTACCCAGTATGAGAATCGTTTGTGGATTTGGCTCGACATGTTATTATTTTATTGCCCACAGAGAGAGAGAGGGTTAAGAGATTTATTGAGGGCCTTGCCCAGCCCATCAGGTTGCAGATGGCTAAGGAGACAGGTAAAAAGATTTCATTTTAGGATGCGGCCAATGTGGCTAGGAGAGTTGAGATGGTTCTCGGGATGGAAGGGTCAGGGGTCAGACAAGAGACCTCGCCATTTTGGTAGATTCAGCGGTGCCTCGTCTGGAGGCGGAGATACTCAGGGTAGAAGCCATTCATCCATACCATTTAATTCAGCACTTCAGACGTCCCATGGTGCCTCAGGTGGTCGTGGCTCTTACTTGCCTTATTCCGATCTGTTAGCCCATATCAGAGCACCTCCTCTTCAAAATTCGTGGTCAGCCGGTTCGTCAGGGTCAGCCTCAGTATCAGGATGTGTGTTGTGGGTGTGGTGAATATGGGCACATTTGGAGATCTTGTCCAAAATTTTCGGGTAATCATCCTCAGTACCAGAATTCTCGTGCATTAGTTCCGGCACTAGCTGCAGCACTACCTGCCCAGCCAGCCAGGGGTAGGGGTCAGGTAGTCAGAGTTAGAGGTCAGAATGCTAGAGGTGCAGGTCAGCATGCTAGAGGTTGCGGCCACCCCATTATAGGTGGAGGACCACCTGACCGGGGTCCTCCAGGTGATTATGTTTAGGGTAGTGGGGCCCAGCCCTGATTATATGCATTTCCACCCAGACCCGATGCGCAGTCCTCCGATTCAGTTATCACAGGTACCATTTCAGTTTGTAATAAAGATGCTTCAGTTTTGTTTGATCCAGGGTATACTTTTTCTTATGTCTCATCCTATTTTGCCTTGTATTTGGTTGTGTCCCGCGATTCTTTGAGTGTCCCTGTTTATGTGTCTATGTCGGTGGGGGATGCTATTATTGTAGATCGTGTATAACATTCATGCGTAGTCGTTATTCAGGGTTTTGAAACTAGTGTAGACATGTTGCTTCTTGATATGGTCGATTTTGATGTCATATTGGGCATGGATTGGTTGTCACCTTATTATGCCATCTTGGACTGTCACGCCAAGACATTTACCTTAGATTTGCTGAGATTGCCTCGGTTATAATGGAAAGGGACTGCTAGTCATTCTCCCAGTAGAGCGATTTCTTACGCCAAGGCTCGTCGTATGTATGAGAAGGGGTGTTTGGATTATTTAGCTCATATTCGTGATTCTGATGCCGAGGTTTGTTCAATAGAGTCAGTCTTATTATTCGGGAGTTTCCCGAAGTGTTTCCTGCAGACCTGTCAGGGATGCCACCCGACAGGGATATCGATTTTTGTATTGATGTTGCTACGAGCACTCAGCCCATTTCTATTACTCCATATCGTGCGGCCCCACCAGAATTGAAATAATTGAAAGAACAATTGCAAAACCTGGTTGATAAATGTTTCGTCAGGCCTAGTGTCTCTCCTTGGGGTGCACCGATTTTGTTCGTAAAGAAAAAGAATGGATTGATGAGAATGTGTATAGATTACCGGTAGTTGAATAAGTATCTATTGCCGAGAATTGATGATATATTTGATCAGCTTCAGGGTGCCAGTGTGTTTTCAAAAATTGATCTAAGATCGGGCTACCATCAGTTGAAGATTAGGGCGTCCGATGTTCCTAAAACAGTCTTTCGAACAATGTCTTTTGGCTTGACTAATGCCCAACAACCTTTATGGATTTGATGAATCGAGTTTTCAAGTCTTATCTGGATTCCTTCGTAATTGTGTTCATTGATGATATTCTTATATACTCCCGCAGTCATAAGGAGCATGAACAACACCTTCGTATAACACTCCAGACTTTGAGGAATAATCAATTGTATGCCAAATATTCAAAGTGTGAATTCTGGTTAGATTCAGTAGCTTTCTTGGGTCACATCGTCTCAGCAGAGGGTATTCAGATAGATTCTAAGAAGATAGAGGCAGTCAAGAACTGTCCTAGACCCACTTCAGCCATGGAAATCAGGAGCTTCTTGGGTTTTGCGGGATAGTACTATCGTTTTGTGGAGGGGTTCTCATCTATGACATCCCTGATGACGAGATTGACTCATAAAGGTGCCCTATTTAAATGGTCGGATGAGTGTGAGGCGAGCTTTCAAAAGCTCAAGACAGCTTTGACTTCAACATCGGTGTTGGTGTTACCATCAGGTTCAGGATTTTTCACGGTATATTGTGATGCTTCACGTGTTGGGTTGGGAGCGGTATTAATGCAAGAGGGCAGGGTGACCGCATATGTGTCTCGGCAGTTAAAGATTCATGAGAAGAATTATCCTGTCCATCACTTAGAGTTGGCAGCCATTGTTCATGCATTGAAAATATGGAGGCACTATCTTTATGGCGTGTCATGTGAGGTTTACACGGATCATCGTAGCCTCCAGTACTTGTTCAAGCAAAAGGATCTTAATTTGAGACAGGGGAGATGGCTCGAGTTATTGAAAGATTACGATGTCACTATATTGTATCATCAAGGAAAGGCCAATATGGTGGCTGATGCATTGAGTAGGAAAGCAGTAAGTATGGGCAGCCTTGTATGTATTCCAGTTGGTGAGAGACCGTTAGCTTCAGACATTGAGACTTTGGCTAATCAGTTCGTGAGGTTGGATATTTCGCCCATCCATGTTCTAGCTTGTACAATTTCTCGGTATTTCTTATTCGAACGCATTAAAGATTGGCAGGATGATGACTCACACTTGATGGTCCTAAGGGACACCATTTGGCACAGTGGTGCCAAGAAGGTTACAGTTGGAGATGATGGTGTTTTTAGGATGGCCTTTGTGAGTTGATTATTAAAGAAACTCACAGTTCTAAATATTCTATTCACCCAGGTGCTGCTAAGATGTACCAAGACTTCTGGCCGCACTACTGGTGGCGAAGAATGAAAAATTATATTGTTTCTTATGTGGCTCGTGTTTCAATTTCCAACAGGTGAATTATGAGCATCAGAGACCCGATGGTTTACTTCAGCAGATAGAGATTCCTAAGTGGAAGTTGGAACATATCACTATGGACTTCGTTGTTGGACTCCACGGACTCAGAGAAAGTTCGACGCCGTTTGGGTTATTGTGGATAGGTTGACTAAATCAGCACATTTCATTCCAGTGGAAAGTACTTACACTTCAGAGCGGTTGGCAGAGATATATGTTCGAGAGATTGTTCGCATTCACGGTGTGCCCGTGTCTATCATTTCGGATCGAGGTATGCAGTTTACGTCACACTTTTTGAGGGCAATTCAGCTAGAGTTGGGTACCCGAGTTGAGTTGAGCATCACATTTCATCCTCAGACGGACGGGCAGTCCGAGCATACTATTCAGATTCTAGAAGATATGCTCCGCACTTGTGTTATTGAGTTTGGAGGTTCTTGGGTTCAATTTTTGCCGTTAGCGGAGTTTGCCTACAAAAATAGTTATCAGTCGAGCATTGGCTCCCTATGAGGAATTGGGGTCGGATTTTGAAACTAATTGCATATTCGGGCTCGGAGGTGAATGGGTAAACGTAATTTTTTCCGAATCCCAAGTTTGGACCAAGCGGGCCCGGGGTCAGGTTTTAACTTTTTTTGAGAAAACTTAGGAAAACAATGATTTTTAGTAAAGTTAGTTCCTTTAGCATAAATTAATGATATTAAATTAATTGTGATTAGATTCGAGCGGGTTAGAGGAAAATTCAAAAGGAAAAGTGTAATTGAGCAGTGAGTGTCCTGCAAATTTGAGGTCAGTGTTTAGTTTAACCTTGGCTTTAGGGAATAGGAATCCACAACTTAAATGCTATGTGAATTCGCATGTGTGTGCTGTATAGGTGAGGTGACGAGTATCTATGCACCACCAAATTATCTGTTAAACATGATCCCTTCCCCGTTTTCCAGTTATTTGCTTCGGGGCTTAATTGTTTCATGATCATTGAGGTTTATATGTCTATTTGGATTCATTAATTTATTGTTAAGTATTGCTTCTAGTATTTTGGAAGTGTTGGTTGTTCTCTTGGTTTTGTTATGTTACATAAGGATTGGGCTGGATGTCAGTGTTACGATATGAATATAATTTTCGGTTGGTTTCGTTGTGAAATGATAGTTGATGAAGTTTATGAGTTTTACAGTTTCTGTTCACAATTGTTGATACAAAAATGATGTGAAAGGCTTGGCCTGAGTTGTGAAAGTTTTTCATAAATAAACTGATATGATATGTCTGTTGGGAGCGGGTTGCACGCTGCAACAGAAGAAATAAGGTTGATATATATATATATATATATATATATATATATATATATATATATATGGAGGAGCAATAAGGGTGTACACGCGGGAGTGAGTTGCGCGCCGCAACAAGGAGCGATAAGGGAGAATATTTAAATTTTATTGATTTTGAAAAATAAGGATTTGGAAAACTCCGGTTTAATTAAAAAAGTTTTCATATTCTGATTTTTTTTCTGTAACTTAAATTGGAACTAGGAAAATTTGAGGAGTTGATTATAGTTGATTTCTTAAAAGATTTATCCGAGTTGTTTTTATTTACTGTTGCAAGTTACTGCTTATCGAGTTTATTATTATTATTTCTTTCTTGCTTTATTATGTATATTGTTCACAGGTTATGTTATTAATGCCCCGATGTAGCCTCGTCACTACTTCATCAAAGTTAGTCTTGACACTTACTCAGTACATGGGGTCGGTTGTACTGATACTACACTCTGCACTCTTTTGTGCAGATGCAGGCACCGGCCAGAGTTAGGAGATTTTAGTAGCTGTGCATTTTCGTTCGGAGACACG
This sequence comes from Nicotiana knightiana, assembly GCA_005239525.1. NCBI lineage: Eukaryota > Viridiplantae > Streptophyta > Magnoliopsida > Solanales > Solanaceae > Nicotiana > Nicotiana knightiana. The sequence continues at coordinate 68,622 of ML430675.1, read as the reverse complement.
AGGTAGATCTGTTGGCGTCCACAGATTCCTGGAGTCTTCTCTTTACTTTATAGACGCTATTTTATTTATTTCAGAACAAAGATATATTCTTTCATCCCATTATTTGTAGTAGTTCGTGAATTGTGACACCAGACCCCGGGGTAGTTTTCTAGTTATATACTTTGTTCGTGGTTCGACTTATTATTGTCCTTTATTAGTATTCATTGTTAAATTGTCTCATTGTGTTTAAGTAAATGTTCAAAGGAAATGGTTAATTAAATTTCCAACATTGGCTTGCCTAGCAAGTATTGTGTTAGGCGCCATCACGACCCCGTGGGTTGAGAATTTGGGTCGTGACAGTATTACATTGTACTTGTGTTTGGTAAAAAATTCACACGTGTAATAATTCTGATGACAAGGCAATCTACGTGGATCAATGGGAACATGACAGCTGGTCAGAAGTTTAGAAAAACGTACGGGGCAAAGAGGAACGAAATAGCATACACACAAGACAATTAGATGTGGGAGTTCCAATGTAATTGAGGAGTTGAAGAGACATGGTCAGAATGAACCAAGGTAGAATAAATGGCAGATTCAAAGATCTTCAATTAATGAGCTAATCGTTACATAATCTTCATGCAACAGTTACGATTACCAATTATAATGTTACATTAATGATATTATTAGTTATTAATGCTCAATCATTAAGAAGAGTAGACGTTATATTAAGAAATTCCCTATAAAAGGCAGTAAAACCTCACTTCTATGGACACGTTCGAACCACTACCGAAATATACTTACTTTTATGCTATCTTATTGCTTTTTTATTTTCAATTCTAAATCCTATTATTAGCTAATCTCTTTGGTTATTATAAGCCCGAGTAATTCTTAAAATAACTTTGACTAAGAATTAAATTCTTCGGTTAAACAAATTGGTTACGTTACCGCGAATATGATAATCTTTGTTTTTTCTCGTATAACCTTTATTGAATCATGTTGAATACGAACGAAAACAACCAACAAACAACTGGAACCCCAATTCTATTGCCCCAGGGATCCCCACGAGGTTCAAAGGACAACTGTTTAACCAAAGAATTGGGTTCTTAGTCAAAGCTATTTTAAGAAGTACTCGGGCTTTTGATAACCAAAGAGATTAGCTAATAATAGGATTTAGACTTGTAAATAAGAAAAATATAAGATATCATAAAAGTAAGTATATTTTGGTAGTGGTTCAAACGTGTCCATACAGGTGAGGTTTTACTCCCTTTTATAGGGAGTTTCTTAATATAACGTCTACTCTTCTTATGATTGAGCATTAATGACTAATAATATCATTAACGTAACGTTATAATTGGCAATCATAACTGTTGCGTGAAGATTATGTAACATTTAGCTCATTGATTTAAGATCTTTGAATCTGCCCTTTATTCTGCCTTGGTTCATTCTGACCGTGTCTATTCAACTCCTCAATTTTACTGGAACTCCCGCATCTAATTGTCTCGTGTGTATGCTATTCTATTCCTCTTTGCCCCGTACGTCTTTCTAAACTTCTGACCAACTGTCATATTTTCATTGATCCACGTAGATTGCCTTGTCATCAGAATTATTACACGTGTGAAGTTTTTCTTTTACCAATACAGATAGTCCCCCCCACTTACCATTTATTTATCAATTAAATATTTGGTAAGTGGATACTCATTTATGGCGGGAATCTTTTGCCTCCATTTCACTCGTACCATTGCATCCGTCTCTTGATGTATGTGTCGCTTGTCACCTCCATTTAATGCTAGTGCCATGTGGCATTCTCGGATTGATTGTGCAATTCTTCGGCTGCATCAGTCACAAAGTGACAATTCTAATCACGACTTTCACATCAGTATATTTTTTTCAAAATTTTTTACGATTGCCTCTGAGTATAAATACCCCTTTTCATGCCTTTGCTTTTATGAAAAACTTGTAACTTTTCTTCGTCACTTGTAGATTACTCTTTCACGTAAATATGTCTTCCTCAAATCAAGAACCCAAGAAGGTTATCAATGTAGATGAATTATCTCCGTCTTCTGCTCCAATCTGGAGTAGGAGGGGTGGTAGACTAAGAAGCTTGAGTTCTACACATTCTAGGGGTTCTTCTTCCCCTTCCTACATTACTCCCCCACCATCTTCTAGGGCTAATGTTTCTTCGTCTTCTTCTAGGGTTAAAGCTTCTAGATCTTCTTCTAAGACTAGAGAACCTAACGAACCACTTCGTGAGCAAAAAATTAATGAGATTATTCCTGCCGAGTTTTCTTTTGTAAAGGATAGTGAGGCCATAAGAAAACAAATTTCTTCTATGACATCTCATGATTGTGCTGATCTTTACCCTACTCAAATGACTGAGGGTTTAGTTTCACTCGTGCGTAGAGATTGTTATTGGAAATCTGACTTTCCAGTCTGAGTTCCCAATGAAAATCAGAGAATAACCTCTTACAGAACTGGATATTATTTTGTGTATACTTACCCTTTTACTTTAGAGAATACTTACCCTTTTACTTACCCTATTACTTTCCAGTCTGAATTCCTCTTCATCAAAAAGGAAAGCAAGTGGGTCTCGGACCTTGGAAGATGAGGAAGAGAAGGAGGGAGGTTGGCTGATTCGGAGATCACGGAGAACAAAGGTCGTGTTTGACAATGAATCTATTTCAGTTATTGATCCACCTTTCGTGCCTGAGTCAGAACATTCCGCTCCTGAAGATGCAACTCCTTCCTCTGCCAATGAATCAATTGAACAATATTCTACCGAGGCTTTTGCACAGTTTCGGAGGAAGCACATCTTGCTATTTTTCCTCCATCAGCTCCAGTGGAACTTTCGTCTGTCGTACCTGTTGCTGTTTCTGCTCCCGCACCTATTCCATTTGTGGCTCCTTCATCTGCCCCTGCTTCCGTGCCTTCTATTGTCGAAGTAGGATCTTACAATAGTGGGGAGATGAAGCAAATTATAATAGAGGTTCATGCGGGAGGTAGCCTCTAAAAGAAATAAGGCTAGGCGGATGTGTGGTTGAATCCTCTGATAGGCCCGATTGAGAAGTCTAAGTTGGAAAGGCATAGCTCCTTAACTTGGATGAACGAGATTTTACACTCGTCCTTAAAGGTATCTTTTATACCGTTCCCTTTTTTTATATATATCCTGTACCAATATCTAACTTCTCTTTTTGTGCAGATCAATATTATTGGTACAAAATTGATGAAAATGATCATTCATACGGAGCAATTAGCGAATGGCTATCATACCGAGGCTGATAACTGGAAGGAGCAATTCGAGAGTCTTTAGCTTGACATGGAGGCAGTAGAGGAGGAGAAGTGTACCTTGGAGCAGCAAATTAGAGTAATTTCAGCGAAATTGGCCATCGAGATGGCTTCATCAAGTCAAGCAGGGAAGGATAAAAACATCCTGGAGTCTTACTTTGCGGAGCAGCTTTCCCATGCTACTGAATAGATAAGAAGCTTGAAGGCTTTGTTGGAGCAGACAGAGGCTTATGCTGGTGAACTTGTGCAATCACTTACTCAGACCCAAGAGGACCTCCATGAATCTTCAAACAAGATTCAGTTTCTGGAGAGATTTCTTGCCCTTTTGCAGGCTTCTTATGATGCTATCATGGTCGAAACAGATGAGCTGAGAGCCGATATTGAATAATGGGAGAAAGATTACGAGGCTCTTGAGGACAAGGCAGCTGTTGATGTGAGTTGGGCTTATTTGAATGCCCGCCTTGACACATTGATAGAAATGGGCCAAGAAAATTTTGACTTAGAAGCTGAAATTGCTAAGACTAAGGAGACGATTGAAAAGTCTCGGTTAAGTGTTTGCATGCTTTACGTTCGGGATTTTGTTTTACCTCTTTCGTATTTAATTTTGCATTAAAAATGCTTTAGGATTTCGTGTCTTTTTGAAATAGGAACGATTTATAAAAGAGGGCATTTTTATGAATGAAACTTAATGAAGAAGACGTCTCAACTTCATAATGGTGTAAGCATACAAAAGAGAGATAGGAATTCACATGTTTTTTTCCGAATAATGTTTTTTAGAAAGTATTTATATTATTCGATTTTTTGTAATATTTACATGTGTTTGAGCATCGTCTATGCCTCTTTCGTAACTGTTTTCTTTTACAACATGTTTTGAATAAACACGGGGGTACGAATTTCTTCCTGTAACTAAATTCTTCCTTTAACCTAAACATTCGTTTATATTCACGAGTATGTTCTTTGTAGGTTTCTGAATCAGGATTCGTGTTTCTGTCTTTGGCTCTTTGATTCTGCTCATAACTTTTGACTTGTTGGGGAAAATGGATCTTCAGGCTTGAACGTTGACTCTTTTAAATAGTCTTCTTTGCCTCTTTCCATACTGTGTAGTCCCCCTAAGGGCTTGAGCTTTGAAGAATAAAATCTCGAGCACTTAACTATTCCTTTCTTGTGGTCTTTTTCCTGAAAAGGAAAAACATAAGGGACTCAAAGGTATATAGTTTATATGATGACTGCTTAACCCTTTGAAAGGTCCATCAGAAAGTTATATCCTTAGACCGGGAATTCAGTTTTTTCCTCATGTCTATTCAGGTCTAATATCATCATCTGGTTATGGGTTAGCTTTTTGCCTATCATCTAAAATGGTTAGTATAATTTTAACTGTACTAAATAAAATTGAACGTAATGATACATGACTATGGGTATTCCTTTTCCTTTGAAGTAATATTTCTTCAAGTGAACAACATTCCAACTTGTTGGTAAAATTCTTCCATCCATGGTTTCTAACTCATAGGATCCTTTTCCAGCAATACCACGCACTTTGTAGGGTCCTTCCCAATTTGGATTTAATTTTCCTGCCCCAGCCTCCTTTGTTGATTGAAAGACTTTCTTAAGGACGTAGTCCCCAATTTTGAAATATCTGAGGTGAGCTTTTTTGTTATAATATCACTCTATGATTTGTTTTTGAGCTGCCATGCATATTAAAGCAGCTTCTCTCCTTTGTTCGAGTAAATCCATATTTGTTCTCAACTCGTCATTATTTGTTTCTTCTATTGTTGTTGTGAATCTCATGCTTGGTTCACCAATTTCCACTAGTATCAGAGCTTCTGAGCCGTAAAAAAGCACGAATGGGGTTTCTCCCGTGGATGTCTATGCAGTAGTTCTATAAGTCCATAATACTGCCTGTAGTTCTTCAGGACAATTTCCTTTAGCTTTTTCCAATCGTTTCTTCAGATTGTTAACAAGGATATTATTTGTTGATTCAGCTTGCCCGTTAGCCACGGGATGGTATGGTGATGAAGTTATTCATTTGATTTGCCACCTTTGGAAGAATTCCGTGATTTGTGAGCCTATAAATTGTGGGCCATTGTCACATACAATTTCCTTGTGTACACCAAAATGACATATGATGTTTCGCCATATGAAGCCTTTCACTTCTTTTTCTCGCACCCTATTTAAAAGCATCTGCCGCCACCCATTTTGAGAAATAATCTGTTAAGAAAAGTAAAAATGATACCTTTCCTATGGCTGAGGGTAAAGGTCCTACTATATCCATTCCCCATTTCATAAATGGCCAAGATGATACAACCGGGTGTAATAGTTCTCCAGGACGATGCATATTGTTAGCATACCGCTGATATTTATCGCATTTAGCTACGAATTCTTCGGCATCTTCTTCCATTTTAGGCCAATAGTACCCTACTCTGATTAGGGTTTTGACTAAGGACCTTGCACCTGCGTGGTTCCCGCAATGTCCTTAGTGTACTTCTTTCATCACGTACTCAGTTTGATTTGGTCCAAGGCACCTTGCTAGGGGACCTCCAAACATTTTGCGATATAGAGTGTCACGTACTAGGCAGTACTGTGCAGCTTTTCGGCGAAGTGCTTGAACTTCTTTTTTATCTTCAGGCACGATACCACCCTGCAAAAAATTTACAATTTTATTTCTCCGATCCCAGGTTAGATTATTAAATGTTACCTCATTCTTGCCCCGGTCTATTATTGAATGAAATAAGTGTATAACCATAGCATTGACTTTATTTGTTACATCGGTAACTGCTGCAAGATTAGCTAATGCATCTGCTTCTGTGTTTTCCTCTCTAGGTACTTGCATAATCTTCCATGACTGGAATTGCCTCACTAGGTCTCTTGCTTTTTTGCAGATACTGTTGCATTCGAGTCTCTCTATCAGTATAAGTTCCCTGCATATGATTCACCATTAGTTGAGAGTCACTTTTGATCACGATCTGCTCAATTGAGAGTGCTCGTGCTAGTTCAAGTCCTGCAATGACACCTTCATATTCTTTTTCCTCCCTTACAAGGATGGCACTTACGGCTATTTCTTCCACAACAAGATAAATGTATAACATTTACCCTTCCTTTGGTTTAGATAGTAGTGGGGGATTCGATATATAACCCTTCAAGTCTTTAAGAGCTTGTTGACATTCTTTAGTCCATTCGAACTGATTCTGCTTTTTTAGTACTGAGAAGAATTTAAAACTCTTCTCTGAAGTTCTGGAGATCAATCTGCCTAAAGCTACAATCCTACATGTTAATCTTTGAACTTCTTTTTTTCTCGTTAGTACATCAGGTATTTCTTCAATAGCTTTAATTTGAGCAGGATTTACTTCACTGCCTCTATTTGATATGAGAAAACCCAAAAATTTACCTGATTCAACGCCAAAGGCGCATTTTTCAGGATTTAACTTCATGTTACACCTGCGGAGGATCTCGAAAGTAGTCGTGAGATGTTGGAAATTATCTTCTGCCTTCGTTGAATTTAGCAACGTGTCATAAATGCACACCTCCATTGTTTTCCCCAGATGTTCCTGGAACACCTTGGTCACTAGGCTTTGATACGTCTTTATCATTTTCTTCCGTGTCTGTTCGAGTTTCTCACTCGTCTGTTGATCACCTTGAATTTGTTGGATTCCCCATATGGAAGGGAATTTGATTACCTGATGCAGGGTGGATGGTACTGCATCCATGCCATGGATCCATGGTCTCCCATTGATTACATTATAAGCCATATCTATATCTATAACTTGAAATTTCTTTTCCTTGACGACGCCTTCTGCATAGGTATTAAGCTCAATTTCTCCTTTTGTTATGATAGTAGAGTTGTCGAATCCAGACAAGGAACGTGCTTTTGGAATTACACGGTCCCCCATTAACATCTCTTCCACAACCCTCAACAAAGTGATATTGACCGAGCTACCTAGATCATTAAATACTTTTTTTTACGTTAGTGTCATGTATAAGTAGAGATATTACTAGTGTGTTGTTTTGTGGAAGCAGGAATCCATCAGCATCTGAGTCGTCGAATGAGATGTTGTCAGCCTCCAAAGCCTCATAAGTCTGTTTCACGTGGGTCACTGTGAATTTGGACATCCTTATTTCTGAAGTATAAGTTACGCCATTTACTTCCTCTCCTCCATTTATCATATTTACAGTTCTCTTCGGAGATGGTGGTTTTGGGGGCTCCTGCCTATTCTTCATATATTCCTGTTTACCTTTTTCACTAAACAGTTCTGTTAGATAACCTTGGTTTAATAAGTGTTCTACCTCACCTTGTAATAAGCTGCAGTCTGATGTTTTGTGCCCATGATCATTGTGAAATTCACACCAGAAGTCTAGGTTCCTTCTGTTTGGATTTGATCTCATTTCTTTGGGGCATCGAAATTTATCACCCATATTTCTTAATCTGACCGTGGGTTTTCAAATTTAGAACGAGCCTCTCGTCTCGAAGGTCCCATGTATTGATCTTACCTGTTTTTGCCAGTTCTCCCTTCTGATTCGGAGCGTCTAGAACTCATCCCGTCTTCTGCTTTTGAATCGGCAATAGTATCTTCCTCAATTCGTAATAATGAGCCAGTTCCCCTTCTTCCGCAGAATAAAGGGCAGATTCAAAGATCTTCAATCAATGAGCTAAACGTTACATAATCTTCACGCAACATTTACGATTACCAATTGTAACGTTACATTAATAATATTATTAGTCATTAATGCTGAATCATTAAGAAGAGTAGACGTTATATTAAGAAATTTCCTATAAGAGGGAGTAAAACCTCACTTGTATGGACACGTTTGAACCACTACCGAAATATACTTACTTTTATGCTATCTTATTGCCCTCTTATTTACAAGTCTAAATTCTATTATTAGATAATCTCTTTGGTAATCAGAAGCTTGAGTACTTCTTAAATTAGCTTTGACTAGGAATCCAATTCTTTGGTTAAACAAATTTGTTCCGTTACCGAGAATCTAATAATCTTTTATTTCTCGAATAACCTTTATCGAATCATGTCGAATACCAACTACAACAACCAACAAACAACTGGAACCCCAGTTCCATCGCCTTAGGGATCCCCATGAAGTTCAATGGATAACTCCCCAGAAAGATCTACAACTCACAACAATGACCAAATTGGAAATGAGCAAACAAGAGAACAATACCTTGTGAAGCAGATGGGTGGTGAATATGTGAGTGAAGCTATTCAATATTTCATGAGGGGGATACCAACTGTGTCACCTACGCCTCCTCCAAGCAACACCGCGGCTGTAGAAAATCCACAATCTGAACTAGAAAATTTAGGAAGTAGAGGCACTCTAAATGAATCACTTGAAGGAAGACCAAGTATGTCTAATAATTCAGATTGACAATCTTTAATACTAACCTTGCAGAAACATGTGAAGGAACAAAACAATCGCATCGAGCAAATTCCTGGAGTACGACCTGTCGTCAGGAGTATTGATATTGATAAATACTCTCAACAACCCTGGAAGCCAAGTGCAACACCTTTGCCGATTCCCAAGAAATTCAAAATGCCTGACATACCAAAGTACGATGGGACAACTGATCCACGTGATCATGTTACTGCTTTCACCACAGGAGTAAAAGGCAACGACCTGACTAAGCAAGAAATTGAATATGTATTGGTCAAAAAGTTATGAGAGACACTCACCAAAGGAGCATTAACATGGTATTCTCTGTTGGCCAAAAATTCTGTTGATTCTTTTGTTGAGCTTGCATATTTGTTTATAAAAGCACATTCCGGTGCGCAAAAAGTGGAAAAGAGAATGAAAGACATATTCAAAATAAAACAGGGAGATACAGAGTTGCTTAGTGAATTCGTAGACAGGCTCCAACGTGAAAGGATGCTTCTACCAAGAGTACCTGACAATTGGGCAGCTATGGCCTTTGCAAGTAATTTGAAAGATAAAATCTCTTAAGCCACGAGGAGACTCAAAGAAAGTTTGAGAGAGTTCCCAGCTACGACGTGGAACGATGTTTATAACAGGTACAACCCCAAATTACGAATTGAGGAAGATACTATTACCGATTCAAAAGCAGAAGACATGATGAGTTCTAGACGCTCCGAATCAGAAAGGAGAACTGGAAAATACAGTTACGATCCATAATTGGGACCTTCGGGACGAGAGGCAAGTTCCAAATTTGAAAACCCATGGTCTGATCACATATCGTCGAATAAAGATTCGAGCTCATCATCATCAAGATCCAGAAAGGATGGAGATGAGCGAAATAGAGGTAATACAAGAATTGGAGATTACAGTTTCAATGTAAGTACTTCCGAATTAATTACAGTATTAAGAAATATGGGTGATAAATTTCGATGGCCCAAAGAAATGAGATTAAATCCAAACAGAAGGAACCTAGACTTCTGGTGTGAATTTCACAATGATCATGGGCACAAAACATTAGACAGCAGGTTATTGCAAGGTGAGGTAGAACACTTATTAAAACAAGGTTATCTAACAAAACTGTTTAGTGAAAAAGGTAAACAGGAATATATGAAGAATTGGCAGGAGCCCCCAAAACCACCATATCCGAAGAGAACTGTAAATGTGATAAATGAAGGAGAGGAAGTAAATGGCGTAACTTATACTTCAGCAAGAAAGATGTCCAAGTTCACAGTGACCCACGGGAAACAGACTCGTGAGACTTTGGAGGCTGACAGCATCTCATTCGACGACTCAGATGCTGATGGATTACTGCTTCCACATAACGACGTACTAGTAATATCTCTACTTTTACATGACACTAACGTAAAAAGAGTATTGATTGATCCAGGTAGCTCGGCCAATATTATTTTGCTGAGGGTTGTGGAAGAGATATTAATGGGGGACCGTGTAATTCCTAAAGCACGTTCCTTGTCTGGATTCGACAACTCTACTATCATAACAAAAGGATAAATTGTAATTAATAACTATGAAGAAGGCGTCGTCAAGGAAACAATTTTTCAAGTTATAGATACAGATATGGCTTATAATGTAATCATGGGGAGACCATGGATCTATGACATGGATGCAGTACCATCCACCCTGCATCAGGTAATTAAATTCCTTCCAGATGGGGAATCCAGCAAATTCAAGGTGATCAGCAGACTTCAAGAAACATCAACTCAGTGATACATTCCAATAAAAAATAAATAGCGGAGGAATCAAAAGACGAGGGAGAAACTCGAACAGACATGAAAGAAAATGATAAAGACACAGTGAATCAAATCACCACAGATGTCACATCAAGACATACAAACATGGATTCCAGACCTGATGTTATTCAAGAACCAGAAGAGAATGAAAATATCAAGACAACGACTGAGGAGCTCGAAGCTGTTCCACTGTTCAAGCTTAAGCCTGAGCACAAAATCCACATTGGAGCAAGGCTAAGCTCGACCATAAGCGGTAAGTGAATTGAATATTTAAAAGTTAACGCATATTGTTTTGCTTGGTCCCATTCAGATATGGCAGGTATACCCCTAGAAGTGATGACCCATAAACTAAATGAAAGCCCATCCTTCGTACCTGTCAAGCAAAAGAAAAGAAAGCAGGGATCGTTCAAGAATCAAGTGATCGATGAAGAGGTACATAAACTCTTAAAAATCGGTTCAGTACGTGATAAAATATCCTAGTTGGTTAGCTAATACCGTAGTGGTACTCTAAAAAGAATGGTAAATGGAGAGTATCCGTAGATTATACAGATTTGAATAAAGCATGCCCAAAAGACTCATCTCCATTACCGCACATAGATCAAATGATTGATGCCACTACAGTTCATAAATTATTAAGCTTTCTAGATGCATATTATGGTTACAGTCAGATACAAATGGACCCTTCAGACGAGGAAAAAACATCCTTTATTACAAACAGAGGGACTTCTTGTGACAAAGTGATGCCTTTTGGCTTGAAAAATGCTGGATCCACGTATCAAAGGCTAGAACATCTTGGGAAAACAATGGAGGTGTACATTGATGACATGTTAGTAAAGTCAACGAAGGCAGAAAATCATTTACAACATCTCTCGACTACTTTTGAGATCCTCCGCAGGTATAACATGAAGTTGAATCCAGAAAAATACGCCTTTGGCGTCGAATCAGGTAAATTCTTGGTTTTTCTCGTATCAAATGGAGGCATTGAAGTAAATCCTGCTCAAATTAAAGTTATTGAAGAAATACTTGATGTACTAACGAGCAAAAAAGAAGTTCAAAGATTAACAGGTAGGATTGCAGCTTTAGAAAGATTCATCTCCAGATCTTCAGAGAAGAGCTTTAAATTATTCTCAGTACTAAAGAAGCAGAATCAGTTCGAATGGACTAAAGAATGTCAACAAGCTCTTAAAGACTTGAAGACCTATCTATCGAACCCCCTACTACTATCTAAATCAAAGGAAGGGGAAAGGTTATACATTTATCTTGCTGTAGCATAAATAGCCATAAGTGTCGTCCTGGTAAGGGAGGACAAAGAATATGAAGCTGTCATTGCAGGACTTGAACTAGCACGAGAACTCTCAATTGAGCAGATCGTGATCAAAAGTGACTCTCAACTAATGGTGAATCAGATGCAGGGGACTTATATGGATAGAGAGACTCGAATGCAACAGTATCTGAAAAAAGCACGAGACCTAGTGAGGCAATTCCAGTCATGGAAGATTATGCAAGTACCTAGAGAGGAAAACGCAGAAGCAGATGTGTTAGCTACTCTTGCAGCAGTTACCGATGTAACAAATAAAGACAATGCTATTGTGATACACTTATTTCATTCAACAACAGACCAAGACAAGAATAAGGTAACATTTAATAATCTAACCTAGGATGGGATAAACAAAATTGTAACTTTTTTGCATGGTGGTACCGTGCCTAAAGATAAGAAAGAAGCTCAAGCACTTCGCCGAAAAGCTGCACGGTACGGCCTAGTTCGTGACACTCTATATCGCAAAATGTTTGGAGGTCCCCTAGCAAGGTGCCTTGGACAAAATGAAACTGAATACGTGATGAAAGAAGTACACAAAGGAAATTGCGGGAACCACGCAGGTGGAAGGTCGTTAGTCAAAACCCTATTCAGAGTAGGGTACTATTGGCCTAAAATGGAAGAAGACGCCGAAGAATTCGTAGCTAAATGCGATAAATGTCAGCAATATGCTAAGAATATTCATCGACCCACAGAACTATTACACTTGGTTGTATCACCTTGGCCATTTATGAAATGGGGAATGGATATAGTAGGACCTTTACCCCCATCTAGAGGAAAGGTACGATTTTTACTTGTATTAATAGATTATTTCTCAAAATGGGTAGAGGCAGATGCTTTTAAATAGGTGCAAGAAAAAGAAGTGAAAAGTTTCATATGGCGAAACATCATATGCCGTTTTGGTGTACCAAAGTAAATTGTATGTGATAATGGCCCACAATTCATAGGCTCGCAAATCACAGAATTCTTCCAAAGCTGGCAAATCAAACGAATCACTTCATCACCATATCATCCCGTGGCTAACAGGCAAGTTGAGTCAAAGTGTGTGGTATTGCTAGCAAAGGTGCTTATGAGCTGAAAACCATGAATGGAAGAATTTTACCAAGAAGTTGGAATTCTGTTCACTTGAAGAAATATTACGTCTAAGGAAAAGGAATACACACGGTCAGGTATCATTACGTTCAATTTTATTTAGAATAGTTAAAATTATACTAACCATTTTAGATGATAGGAAAAAATATAACCCACAACCAGATGATGATATTAGACCTGAATAGACACGAGGAAAAAACTGAATTCCCGGTCTAAGGTTACAACTTTCTGATGGATGTTTCAAAGGGTTAAGCAGTCATCATCTAAACTATATACCTTTGAGTACCGTATGTTTTTCCTTTTTAGGAAAAGGACCACAAAAAAGGAATAGTAAAGTGCTCGAGATTTCATTCTTCAAAGCTCAAACACTTGGGGGACTATACAATATGGAAAGAGGAAAAGAAGACTATCAAAAGAGTCAAAGTTCAAGCCTGAAGATCCATTTTCCCCAACAAATCAAAACTTACGAGCAGAATCAAAGAGCCAAAGACAAAAACACAAAGCCTGATTCAGGAACCTACAAAGAACATACTCGTGAATTTAAACGAATGTTTAGGTTAAAGGTAGAATTTAGTTACGGGAAGAAATTCATACCCCCGTGTTTATTCAAAACCTATTGTAAATGAAAACAGTTACGAAAGAGTCATAGACGATGCTCAAACACATGTAAAATGTTACAAAATTTCGAATAATATAAAGACTTTCTGCAAAACATTATTCAGAAAAACATGTGAATTCCTATCTCTCTTTTGTATGTTTACACCATTATGAAGTTGAGATGTCTTCTTCATTAAGTGTCGTTCATAAAATGGCCCTCTTTTATAAATCGTGCTTATTTCAAAAAGACACGAAATGCTGAAGCTTTTTTTAATGTAAAATTAAGTACCAAATGGGTAAAACAAAACCCGAACGTAAAGCATGCAAACACTTAAGAGTAAAACGAAAACTCGAAAAAACACAAGTCATGCTAAGAAATGTAAATATTAATATTATATAATGGTTAAAACTAAGTATTAACTTAGTTTAAACTAAATTTGTTTATACAAAGTTTCCCTTAATTTGTCATTGGGGACTTACTAAACAAAAGTTCACCCCCAAATTGGACCGGGGGTAACCACCAATTGTTCCAAAAAAGAAAAAGAAAGGGGTTGATAAATTTTCACTAGGCATTAGGAGGATTATCTTCATCAGCAGGGGGAACAACTTGAGATTTCGAGGCTTGGGCAACAAATTCATTAGGCACGATCTCATCACCCATTGGAACTTCAAATTCAGGTGATGAAAAATTTTGACTTTGCCGAGACTTTTCAATCAGCTCCTTAGTCTTGGAAATTTCATCTTCTAAGTCAAAATTTTCTTGGCCCATTTCCATCAATGTGTCAAGGCGGGCATTCAAATAAGCCCAACTCACATCAACAGCTGCCTCATCCTCAAGAGCCTCGTAATCTTTCTCCCATTGTTCAATATCGACTCTCAGATCATCTCTTTCAACCACGATAGCATCATAAGAAGCCTGCAAAGGGGCAAGAGATCTTTTCAGAAACTGAATCTTGTTTGAAGATTCACGGAGGTCCTCTTGGGTATGAGTAAGTGATTGCACAAGATCACCAGCATAAGTCTCCTTCTGGTCCAACAAAGCCTTTAAGCTTCTCATCTCTTCAGTAGCGTGGGAAAGCTGCTTCGCAAATGAAGACTCCAGGATGTTTTTATCCTTGCATGCTTGACTTGATGAAGCCTTCTCGATGGTCAATTCCGCTATAATTACTTTATCATGCTGCTCTAAGGTGCACTTTTCCTCTTCTACTACTTCCATATCAAGTTGAAGGCTCTCAAATTGTTCCTTCTAGTTATCAGCCTCGGTATGGTGGTCATTCAATAACCTCTCTGTATGTATGATCCTTTTCATCAACTCTGTACCAATGAGATTGATCTACACACAAAAAAAAGAAGGAAAATTTGATACAGCAAAGGCTAGTGATAAGAAGAAATAACAGGAAGGTTACCTTCAAATATGAGTGTACAATCTCATTCATCCACGTTAAGGAGCTATGAATTTCCAATTTTGACTTTTCATTCGGGCCAATCAAAGGCTTCAACCACACATCCGTCTGGCCTGATTTCTTTAAGAGGCTACCTTCTACAGGAACCTCGATCATAATTCTCTTCATCTCTCCATTGATAGAAGACCCTACTTCAATAATAGAAGGCACATTAGTAGGGGTAGATGAAGGATCCATGGGTGGCACAGACGGGGAAGCAGAAACAACAACAGGCACGGCGGACTGAAGTTCCACTGGAGTAGAAGGAGGAACGATGTCAAAAGGCGTCTCCTCTGAAATTGAGCCAAAACCTTGATGGAACAATTGCTCAACTGACTTAGTGGTTGCAGAAGGAGTTTCCACCTCAGAGTATGTAGGGGTAGAATGATCGGGCTCAGGCACAGGAGATGGACCAGTAAGGGGAGAAGATTCGTCATCAGACATGACTGTTCTTCTTGCTCGTGGCCTACAAACCAACGAGCCTTCCTCCTGCTCTGCCTCATCTTCTAAGGTTTGAGTCCTATCTACTTTCCTTTTTGACGAAGAAGAATTTAAGATAATTTTTTGAGCCTTGGCCAAAGAGAGCTTCGAAGCAGTTATAGCAACAACGGTGAAAAAACGAGCGGGAAACCCTAACAAACAAAAGGGATTAGAGAAGTTCAAAAAAGAGATAAAAGGGAAACGTAAAAAAAAACAAAAACCTACCATGGGTTTTTACTTTCCAACCAAATCTTGTAGAAAGGTATTTCCAAGAACGTTCTTCCATTGGAGCAATCAACAACAATTTTTCTACCTAACCACAGAAACCGAAAATCTCCTCCACGGTTCCCATGGTAGCTGAAAAAAGACAAAAACAGTCACGGTACTGAACATCTATTAAGAATAAGAAAATAAGTGAGTAAACAAAAACTTACGTGCAAAGTTCTACTTCTAAGGGAAGGGTAAATTTTCTTCACCTATTAATCCACCTGTAGGGGCAGCAACAAACCTGGCATACCAACCTCTATCTTTATCATCATCAGGATTGACTAAAACTCTCTTACTCATAGCCACAAGACTAAAGATTCCTTGGCGGAATAACTTGGGAGAGTATAGGTGAATAAGATGATGAAAGGTAAAAGGAAATGAAGCTAAGTTAGCCAAATATCTGATGCATGCTACTGCCCTCCAGACGATAGGACCGATTTGTCCCAAACACACGTTAAAAATTTGAGAAAAACCCTGTAATGACAGGGTCGATGGAAGGCCTGAAACCCAAAGTAAAAGGATAGGTATATACAAAAGAATACCCTGCTTTGTAAGAAGTTATACTTTGATTTGCATTAGGTACCAAGACCGGGAAATCAAATTTTCAATAACAGTCTCTGCGCACAAGAGAAATCAAACCCTCAGTAATTTGAGTAGGGTAAAGATCACATGAGACGTCATGGAAGAAAGTTGTTTTCTTATGGCTTCACTGTCATTTACGAAAGAAAATTCAGCGGCTACAATCTCATATACCTTTGGTTCACGAAGTGGTTCACTGGACTCTCTACTTTTAGAAGAAGATCTAGAAGCTCTAGCCCTAGAAGAAAATGGAGTAACAATAACCCTAGAAGTTTGTGGGGGAGTAATGTTACATTGAGAAGAAGAAGACGCTCTAGAAGGTGTTGAGCCCAAACTCCTTAATCTACCTCCCCTCCTACTCCGGATCGGAGCAGAAGAAAGAGATAGTTTATCGACCATTACTACTTTTTTGGGGTCTTGCTTTAAAGAAGACATATTTGAATGAAAGAAGGACTTGCAAGCAGCAAAAGAAATTTAGAAGTTTTTCGTAGAAGCAAAGGCAAAAATGGGTATTTATACTCAGAGGCAAACGTCAAAAAATGGAAAAAAAATACTGATGTGAAAGCCATGATTTAGAACTGTCACTTTGTGACTGATGCAGTCGCAAAAAGCCTTAAAAGGCGCTAAAGAATTGCAGACTCAATCCGAGAATGCCACATGTCACTAGCATTAAATGGAAGTGACAAGCGACGCATACGTTCAGAGACGGATGCAATGGTATGAGTGAAACGGCAGAAAAAAAATCCCGCCATAAATAAGTATCCCCTTACCAAATATTGAATTGATAAATAAAAGGTAAGTGGGGGGGACTAAATGTATTGGTAAAAAATAAACACCACACGTGTAATAATTCTGATGACAAGGCAATCTATGTGGATCAATGAAAACATGACAGTTGGTCAGAAGTTTAGAAAGACGTACGGGGAAAAGAGGAACGGAATAGCATACACACGAGAAAATTAGATGCGGGAGTTCCAGTCTAATTGAGGAGTTGACGAGACACGGTCAGCATGAACTAAGGCAGAATAAAGGGTAGATTCAAAGATCATCAATCAATGAGCTAAACATTACATAATCTTCACGCAAATATTACGATTACCAATTGTAATGTTACCTTAGTGATATTATTAGTAATTAATTCTCAATCATTAAGAAGAGAAGACGTTATATTAATAAATTCCCTACAAAAGGGAGTAAAACCTCACTTGTATGGACACGTTCGAACCACTGCCGAAATATACGTACGTTTATACTATATTATTGCTTTCTTATTTACAAGTCTAAATCCTATTATTAGCTAATCTCTTTGGTTATCAGAAGCCCTAGTACGTCTTAAAATAGCTTTGACTAAGAATCCAATTCTTTGGTTAAACACTACTTGCACTACTTTTGGAAAGTAAAAAATCTTCGAATCAAGGGGAATCAGCTTCAATCGTTGAGATCCAGATGATATATCATCTATATACATTTATGGCAAGGCTATATGGGTCCGATTCACCAAGATCCTCAGCCAATTTTGATTTCTATCAACTAGGGTTTGTTTGTTTTCTCCTAATCCGATTCAAAATCGATTTTTCATGTAATTGTTTCCTTATTTTTGTGATTCGATTGATATTTTTCTTATTTGATTTTGGTTAACTGAACACTATAAAAACCCTTCCCTAACCCCCTAAAATAGACCTAGTTATCACTGTTATTGCACTCAATATATTTTCCATTCTCGTTTATCTTCTTTGAAACACTTGGCTATTTGGTCGGCTGAAATCCAAGGCCATAATATTATCAACCTCCTCTGGTGCAAGCACTGCTCGGGGCTCTTACGAGGCTCTTGTTAACTGCAAAGCATAGGAGACCTGGGGTTTTTCTACCAGTATTCTAAACTTCTTGTTCTTTTGCTCGTTTAATTTTGCTACTGGTTGGTGCCTTTAACTCTTTCAATATTAATTATGTTTCTTATGTATATCTATATGCATTCTTGGTATTAAAGACATTTAAATTCTGTGAGCATGACTTATTTTCATTTGTTAGTTGTGAATCCCTATACTGCACTGTCATGATATTGTTCTATACTTCCCCTATATTTCTATGACCTTTGGTAGTTGAATGGATTTTTAATACATGTGATAGATTCCAAATTGCTCTTAGTTTATGTTAGATAAATATGTGTTCTTCACTATATCCTGCACTTCTGTAATAGTTTTTCTTGTTTTCCTCTAAAATGAGTCTTGCAGTACCTGAACATGTTTGAACTTTAAGTTTCAACCCATGCCTATTATATGTGTGCTATTTTTTTAAATGAATCTGACTATCATGATTACCTATTGTTTTACTATAGAATCCTCTTGATGCCTCCCTTTGGGTCTTATACTAAAATTCTTATGAAATCATCTCCTTGCTTTGAATGAATTATTTTGTGCCTAGTCTTGTGTTTACTCAATTGTTCTTTGCAAACTGGCCACAACTATATGGATCCAATATGCCTTAAGATCTAGCCTAAACATGTTTCTTTGCTATTTGTAATTCTCATCCTTAGCATCATTTAAGACTTTAGGATCATCTAAGACTTTAGGATAAATATCTCATTTCCTCTCTTATGTATTGTCAACTGACATGTTAATGTATAGCTGATCTGCCCTTTCACATGCCATAATTTCATGTAGAGCCTCTGTACTATGATCTTTTCTTATCAGGTTAAGTTTTATGATATCGGCCAAGCTGTACCACTAGCATGTTGATATGCTATTTGTTACCTTATTCTCATTAGAACTGTCATGTTAGAACCTTCATGTAAAACTTATGCTCTACCTGCCTCCTACCTATGATTATAATAGATTCACATTTGAAGTTCTTTAGGTTGGTTCCAAATTACTTTTATTTTGACATTCTATGAGGAATGGCCTGCTAGTTCATGTTGCTAAACACTGTCGTTTCAATCATTTTTTACGAATACAACTTGCCTCATATATGTTTCATGTGCTTTCCATTTAATGGCGTCAAGTCTGTGTGTTTTTGGTTTATAAATTGCTAATACCTATAAGAGCTGAGTGTGTGAACTTAGATCTTCTTAACCCCAATGCAGTAAGTAGTAGTTGATTAAGTTGTTCATTTGCCCTTATTAAATGAGTGAATTCTCTACCTTTGGGCCTGCTGTATGTGTGGAACTTGTAATTATTTAGATATTGTTATTCTGAAGTTTATTCCTTCTTGGGCTTGTAATAAGTTGTAAACAAACAATTGGGGTGTTAGTAAATTGGGGAAACGAGTATATTCTAATGTTCGCATGAAATGGTAGAAACATGCCTATAAGATCTCAAAATGTTTCATATTGCTCAATATGCTCCATTTCTATGTGTTTGTTAGAAATCATGCCTATATGATTAGGTGTTTCATTTTGCTCAATATTCTCTATTGACATGTGTTAGATATTATGCCTATAGGATCGCGTTAAGTGCTAGAGACCTGCTATTATTAATATTTGTATAGATATCATGCCTATAGGACCATAATTGATGAATTGGCTAATGTTACTATTATTTTCATCAAATTGCTCGCCTATAAAACATGTCTATAGAAATTAAGTGTTATAGAACCAGTTTCAATAACCAACTCATAGAAATCATGCCTATACTATCCTGTTACTCGCCTAGAAAGTATGCCAATAAAATCAAACATGAGTAATTTTGAACTGTCAAACTATTTTACTGCCTCATTGCGCGAACAATTTAGAGATCATGCATATAGGATTTGTAATACCTATAATTTGTAAATTCGTTGTTCTAAAACAACATCATTGCTTGTACGCTTGAAATCAGAGTCACATAGAAGCCATGTCTATAATGACTCTAATTTGTTTTAACTATGAAATCGTCTACTACCTATAATATGAATCTGTTCGCGTGCATTTGTTGCTTATATGTGGAGGCCAACTTGAGCCATTTATTGTCTTTATGTGTAGTCCTGCATGTTTTGAATGTCACTTAGTTTTATCATTTTTGAGCAACATAAGTAAAGTCTAGAACCAGCCAAATAGTAGGTCCAAAGCCTCATGGACAATAGGTGTGGGATGGGTAGTGCACGCATAGGACACAACTTAGAACTGAATTAGAACGCCTTAGGTAAACAACTTCAACATAGTAATCGGGTAGCAAGAGATGATAGTTTGTGTCCGCTGAATAATATGAGAAACTTCTATCTAAAAGGGGTTGCGAAGTATTATTTATGTTGCACGGGGTGATCCTTTAGGCTAAAAATCATAGGACCCCCCCCCCTTTCTTTTATACACTTAATTATCAAATATAGACCGTTATAGTTGTATTCTTGTAGTCTTTGAGAGTTGTACATATTCCATTGTGTTATAATGAAATTCTTAGTCTTTTATGTCTCCCTTTGTTATTTGATCACATATCCTAATCCACATAGTCTTAAGTTTGGCCGAGACCTACAGTTGTGGACCTTGAAGAGTGCCTAACACCTTCTCTCTGGGGTAATTTGAGCCCTTACCCTATCGTTGGTGATACCGACTAGTTAAAGAGGAGTTATTTTCTTAATAGGTTCCTTAACGTACCTTAAAAATCATTAGGTGGTGACTCTTCTTTTTTAACCTTTTCCTTCAAATAGTTCTCACACGTCAAAGCCCGATTTCGTGAGAAAAGGGGCACGACACGGTGCTGTGGTCAAAGATGTCTTGAAAGCTCGCCTCACAATCATCGAACCAATGGAACGGAGCACCCTTCTGGGTCAATCTAGTCAAAGGTTCTGCAATAGATGAGAATCCCTCCACAAACCGGCGATAACAACCCGCTAACCCTAAGAAGCTCATGATCTCAAGCACCGTAGTAGGACGAGTCCTACTCTGAACTGCCTCAACCTTCTTAGGATCCACGTTAATACCCTCACTTGATACAATATGCCCCAAGAATGCTACATAATCTTGCCAAAAATCACACTTGTAGAACATAGGATATAGCTTCTGTTCCCGCAAGGTCAGAGGCACCACTCTCAAATGTTCCTCGTGCTCCTCCATGCTACGCGAGTAGATCAAAATGTCATCAATGAAGACAATGAGGAACGAATCAATATAGGGCCTGAACACCCTGTTTATCAAATCAATAAACGCCGCTGGGGCATTAGTCAGACTCAAGGACATCACTAGAAACTCATAATGACCACATCTAGTCCGGAAGGTAGTCTTCGGAACATCCGAATACCGAATCTTCAACTGATGGTACCCCGATCTCAAGTCGATCTTAGAGAACACCCTGGCCTCCTGTAACTGGTCAAATAAATCATTAATCTGTGGCAACGAGTACTTGCTCTGAATGGTAACTTTGTTGAACTGGCGGTAATCAATATCATCCGCATAGGGCCATCTTTCTTCTTCACAAATAACATTGGTGCACCCCAAGGTGATACACTCGGCCTGACGAACCCCTTTGCTAGCAACTCCTCAAGATGTTCCTTCAACTCTTCCAACCTTTTTAGAGCCATACGGTATAGTGGAATAGATATAGGCTAGGTACTTGGAGCAAAATCGATATAAAAATCGATATCACGGTCTGCTGGCATGCTCGGAAGATCGTAAGGAAACACATTGGTGAACACCCGGACTAATGGTACTGAACCAATTACTGGGGACTCTGTGGTAGTATCCCGAACATAGGCTAGATAAGCCAAATCACCCTTCTCGGCCATGTGTCGAGCCTTCATAAAAGAGATGATCCAACTACGTGTGCTGACAGATGCACCCTTCCATTCCAGGCATCTCTGGCATCGGCAAGGTAACAGTCTTGGCATGGCAACCAAGGAGGGCGTGATATAGAGATAACCAGTCCATGCTCAGGATGACCCCGAAGTCGGTTATATCAAGCAGTATAATATCTGTTCTAGTCTCATAATGACAAAATGTAAAAATATAGGACCAATAGACCCGATCCACAACAATAGAATCGCCCACCGGAGTGGATACATAAACAAGAGTACCCAAGGGCTCATCAGGATCATCCAAGAAATGAGCAAACAAGGATGACACATATGAATAGATAGACCCTGAATCAAATAATACCAAAGCATCCCTACCACAGACAGAAATAATAACTATGATCACGGCATTTGAGGCCAATGTATCTGGTCCGGCCGGGAAAGCATAGAATCTAGCTAGAGCGCCACCTATCTGGCCTCCACCTCTAGGACGGCCCCTGCCCACCTGCCCTCCGCCTTTGGGCGGCCGGATAGTTGGTGCGACTAATGGTGCTGTAATCATAAGCTGAGAACCCTGCTGCACTACCTTGCGCCGAAGCTTGGGGCAGAACCTCCGCACGTGGCTGAAATACCTGTACTCGACACAACCTCTTGGTACAAAGGGATGCTGAGTGGAATTCTGACCTTGATGGCCTGAATACCCACTGGAGGAACCATGAATAGCTAGTGGGTGGTAGGAACTCTCTGGCATGGCATTGAAATAGGGTCGAACTAGAGCAAACTGAGGAGGCGGCGGTGGTAGATATGTGGGCCTGCTAGGATGACCTTTGCCCCTAGATGGAGCACTAGTGAACCCTCCAGAATAACAAAACCACCCCGCGGCATCTGCTCTCAAACCCACTGATGATAACCCTCAACCCTCCAAGCTATCTCTACAACCAGTTGGTAAGAAGTACCCATCTCCACCTCTCGGGTCAAAGTGGCCTGAATACTAGAGTGTAATCCCGTAACAAACCTGTGCACTCTCTCCGCCTCAGTAGGAAGAATCATAAGTTCATGGAGAGACAACTCAGAGAATCTCGCCTCATAATCAGTCATTGACATCTGACCCTGCATAAGCTGCTCAAACTGGAACCACAACTCTTCCCTCTAGGAGGATGGAATATAACTATCCAAGAAAAGTCCTGTGAACTGATACCAAGTCAAGGGAGGAGAACTTGTTGGTCTGCCATACAGATGAAACTGCCCCCATCTATAGCCCTACCCTTCAGCTGGAAATTAGTAATATCCACCCCTTGGGACTCTAATATGCTCATGTTGTTCAATCGGTGATCCTCATGTTGCTCACCCCCAAAGACATGAGGGTGTAGCCTAGTCCATCTGTCTATTAACTTCTGCGGCTCGCCGACCGCAGCTGGTCTGTCGAGTACGGCTGCTTCCACTGGCTGAGCTCCACCCGTGGATAGTGTGCCCGGGGTCTGATATACAACACCTGCATGCCCGAGAGCTTGAGTAGTAGAGGTTTGTGCTCCCCCTCCCGCCTGAGATGTGGTTGGGTCTGTTGGAAAAGACCATCCCGGGTTATAGTAACCATGAACCGTAGCATACAGCCTATAACTTCCTGAAAACCCGGTGTTGACATGCAATCTATTAGGGTTGGCTCTGCTGCAAGCACCTCGCCCTGCTCCTCAATAATGGGGTCATGTACTGGATTTGCTGGTGGTATAGCTGGGGAAACTCTAGGACTTCCTCGTCCCCTACCTCGGGCGGGTGCCCTCCACCAGCCTCTACCTCAACCTCTAGCAACTGGGGGAGCGGCTCCTCCCCGGTGTGGAACATCTGCCCTGTGCGTTCTCACCATTTGTAAGAGAATAAGAGAAAGACACTTAGTATATCATCAACTGCACGATAGCATATGAAGAAAGAGTAGTTTTCTAACACCCTATAGCTTCTCGAAGATAAGTACGGACGTCTAACGCACCGATCCGCAAAACTCTATTAGGCCTGCTCATAACTTGTGAGACCTACGTGAATCTAGTGCTCTGATACCAAGTTGTCACAAACCTATTTCTCCTATAGGTCGTGATGGAGACCAACGCTACCGCTAGGCAAGGTAACAGTGAACTAACTCTTTGATCTTTTTTTTAGAAATTTGAAATATTTGATTTTTAATTATTCTGAAATCAAGAAGTGAAAAACAGTTAGTAAAATGAGAAATTAAACAATTTTAAAAACAATGGAATGAACTAATTACTCAAAAAACAAGTGTCTACTAGCATAAATATCCAAGACCTGGGGTCACAAGTGTATGAGTTACTAGTAGAATATACAAAAGAGTACTACTCTGCTATCTTAAATGGAATAGACAGAAAATAAATCAAAAGAAAGACTTCGGTTTCTATATAACGGGCTCGGAAAGCAGCTCATCGCTAAGTCTCGTAGAAATCTAGGATGCGCGTCGGACTGATATCTAGATGCACCTGCCTCAGATCCTACACGATTACTGCAGAAATGTAACGTGAGTACATAAACAACATGTATCCAGTAAGTATCCAGTCTAACGATAAAGAAATAGTGACGAGGGGTCGACTTCGACACTTACTATGGGCTAACAATAAATTAATGAAATTATAACTAGGCATGGACTATATAAATAAAACAGAAAATGCAATAACAAGAATAAATGAACAATTCTTTCACTAATAGTAAGGCCTAATTAATTTCCACCATTTAACAAATTAATCTCTCAAGCCAGTGCAATAATATCAATTATAGTTGGGTTTCAAGAATTATTACGTACAAATTATGTTGAGGTCGTACGGCCCGATCCAACATACAAATAAATAAATTATGCACTGCAGAGGGTCGAACGACACGAACCGTAGATGCATCTATTCTATTACTGAGGCGTTCGGTCCGCTCTACAAGAAGAGAAAATATGGTATAATTAATCGATTCAAAGATTATTTAGAGGTTAATATTCGAGGAAACATCAATTCTCATTAATGGTCAAGTAACCCACCCAAAGCTCAAGTAAATGAAATTCGACTTTTTACAATTCCTTTATCAAGTTTTGATATGATTAGAGCATTTAAATTAGCAAGTAAGGTGCAAATATTGTAAGTATCAGATGATTTGGGTCCTAAACTACACGGACATAAGCATAATTAGTATCTACGTACAGACTCTCCACGCCTCGTGCGTACGTAGCCCCCACAAATAGGAGCACATATTAAATTAATTCACCTTTGGGGTTAAATCCCTCTTACAAGGTTAGAAAAGAGACTTACCTCGTCTCAAAGCTTTCTTTTCAGTCCAAAATTATGTTTTAAACCCTCAACTCGGTGGCAAATGACTCGAAACTAGTCAAATGTTATATAAAATAGTCAATACATGTTCAAAAGTTAATATCCTAACTATTAAAGTGATTTCCCAAGACAAATTGAAGAATTCCTAAAATTCACCCCCGGGCCCACGTGTCTGGATTCCGATAATTTTCGAAGAAAGTTGTTACCCATAACCCCATGAACTTAAATATATGATTTTTACCCTAATCCATAATCATTTTCGTGGTTAAATCCCATTTTTATTAAAATCCTAGGTTTTCCTCAAAAATCCCACGAATCCCACAATTTTCCATGTTAAATCTACTTATTCTTCATGTATTTTGCTAAAGAATAGATAAGGATCACTTACCTCTTGATGTTGATGGAACCCCTCTCAAAAATGCTCTCAAAATCTCCCAAGACCAAGTGGGAAATGAGGGAAATAAAGCTAAGTCCCGCATTAAAAGTTACTGCACAGGTCGTAGATGTCGCATTTACGACAGATGGTTCACAAATGCAAAGTCGCAAATGTGACAAAATCTTCGCAAAAGCGAAGCTGAGCCCCCACTGTCAAGGTCGCAAATGCAACACAATATTTGCAAATTCGAAGTTGTAAATGTGACAACACCATCGCAAATGTGAAGGCTACCTACCTCTGTCGTGGTCGCAAATGAGACCATATACCTCGCGAATGCGCACAGGGGTAGCTCGCAAATGCGCACAGGGGTAGTTCGCAAATGCGGCAGAGTCTTCAAAAATGCAAAATCCTCAGAGCCTTCCCAACTTTGCAAATTTGAAAGGCCTTTCGCAATTGTGGTCTTGCAAATGCGATCAAAGCTTCACATATGCGAGACCTGCAACTGCAACCCAGTAACCAGAAAAAAACTGAAGTCTTTCCTCCCCCGAACACGTACAAAACTCACCCGAGCCATCGGGGCTCCACACCAAACGTCCACACAAGTCTAAAACCATCATACGAACTCGCTCGCACGATCGAAACACCGAAATAACATCTAAAATCACGAATCGGATGCCAAGACGCGTGGATTAACTCATGAACTCAAAAACTTCTAAAAATACTTCCGTGTGGCCGATTCCAATGAAATCAACTCGGAATGACGCTAAATTTTACGTGCAAGTCATAAACGATATTACGGAACTATTCCCGATCTCAAAATCCCAATTGGAACTCGATAACACAAAAACCTACTCCATATCAAAATTAAAGAACTTTAAAACCTTCAAAGAGACAACTTTCACTATTAGGAGCCGAAATTCTCCCGGGTAATCCAAAACCCGACCCGAACATACACCTAAGTCTGAAATCATCATACAAACCTATTGGAACCGTCAAATACCGGTTCCGAGGTCGTTTACTCAAAATGTTGACCGAAGTCAAACTTACCCTTTTAAGGCCAACTTAAGGAACCAAGTGTTCCGATATCAACCCGAACCCTTACAAATCCCAAACTAACCATCCTCGCAAATCATAAAACAGTAAAAGAACATATGGGGAGCCTTATTTAGGGGAATAGGATTCTAAAAAGCAAAACGACTGGTCGAGTCGTTACATAATTGTAACCCAAGATACAATCACATGATATACCACATAACTCAAATATTTATAGCAATAATTCCGACTAATCGTAGTTGCTTAAAAAATAAACCAGTACTGGTAATAAACCTCATATCAAACAAAACATCTTTCAAAACCTTAGTGCAATGTCGATGATAAAAGAAGCACGCACAAACTCATAACCATTTATCATATCAACGAGTCATGGAACTCTCCTTTCTTCAACAAGAACTGTAGCCAATATCTAAACTGACTTCCGACATTATCCTCCATACATGCTGCAACCAAATCCGATAGCACCCATCCTACATCCGACGACCACATATTGACAAATACCAGCTACTGTACGGACACGCCACACCAATACTATCCAGAGCCACAAACCATGCAATTCGTGCACCAATAAGAAGCAATCGAAATTTACTTGATCATGGAAAATGACTCAAACGAGAGAACCATCTCTCAAGTTCCAAAAGTACCACCACAACCGAAATTCAACAAACCCATCATATCTAGTGTCTTGGGTCAACATACCTGTGCAATAAAAATGCACAGCAAGTGTAGCATGAGTATGAAAACAAAGTGTACTCAGTAAGTATCCCGCCTAACTTCGAAGAGGTAGTGACGAGAGGTCGAGTTTGACACTTGCTAGAGGTCAATTTAATATAATCAAGGGTGACCCTAAGCATGGATATCATAGGCAAGTTAACAAGTAGCGACAATAAATAGCAACTTCTTTCACATTTAACATTTTAAAATCCTCATCATTTTAGTTGATAATATAAAATTTCCAGGCCAGTAATCAGGTAAAAATCAAAGCAAATACGGAGTAATATCATGCAACCAATGTCGAGGGTCGAACGGCCCAAACCAACATAAATGTAAATTGTGCACTGCCGGAGGGTCGAACGGTTCGAACCATAGATGCATCTATTAACCCGCCGTGGTGTATGGCCTGATCCCATGAGAGTAGTGGAAGATATCACCCCGCTCGTAGAATATAAATTGCGAAGAATTCACACACAGTCATGCACATTCCAACAATCAACCCCGACTACAACGAAAAAATCAAGTACTCAAGTAAATGACAATTTCTCTTTTAATGATCATGAAAATAGTATTTATATCTTTTCCAAAAATTCATTTTCCAAGTTCGATAAGGTTAAAACATTTTAATTTCATCAGTAAGATTACAACTACGGCAAATAGAACATGCTTTTGGGTCCTAAACTACCTAGACATAAAATAATAGTAGCTACGCATGGACTCTCGTCACTTCGTGTGTGCGTAGCCCCCACAAATAGTATCACATATTAAATTAGTTCACCTATGGGGACAATTCCCCCTCACAAGGTTAGAAAGGAGACTTACCTCGCTCCGAAATTCCATAACCGGCTTCCAAGCCCTTCCGACGACTTCAATTGATGCCCAACGCTCCAAAACTATTCAAATAACGGGAAAACCAATAAAAATTCACTCTAATACTTTTAACAATTCAAATTATATAAGTTCCCAACTCCGCTCGAAAAGTTGACCAAAATGCCCTCGACCCCACGTGCCCGGATTTCAAAATTTCTCGAAGATAAATTCTACCCATAGCTTTACTAACTCAATTATACAATTTATTCTAATTTTCATGCTCAAATTCATGGTAAAAGTCCAAAAATTCCAAATTCTAGGTCTTTCCCAAAAGTCGCAAATTTATACTAATTTTTCATGTCTAAATCCATGTAAGATCACATATTTAACTCAAAAATAGGAAGAAATCACTTACCTAGTGTTGCTTGGTGAAAATCCCTCCTTTAGCTCTCCAAAATCGTCCAAACCAAATGAAAGAAATGGGGAAAAACTCATGTTTAAAACAATCTGCCCAGGCTTCATCGAGTTGTACCTTGCGCTGTGCAGGTTGTACATCCTATTAAAATTTTTCCTTGTTGTATACCTTCTGTTAAAACGCCCATAACTCCTAGTAGAAATATCCAAATGACAAAGGGTTTGAATATTTAGAAACTAGACTCGAAGATATTTAATTCGATAGGTTTTACACCATATAAATCTTTATATATTCCGAGATATGAGCTTCTAAAGTCGGCTCCATGCATCAGAAAATTCTGTCGAAATGGCTCAACCAGCCATCTTCAATCGACCATGTATTTCTGATAAAATATCCAAATTATGAATGGTTTAACTTTCTGGAAACTAGGATTCAAGGGAGACAACTTTTATGTTTTGCGAATTTTCAGAATCCTTATATATTTCGAGATATAAGCTTCCAAATTCAGCTCCGCGATTGCACTAGTTGCTGTCAAAACAACTTTCTGCAGAACATTTCAGCAACTCTTTGGTCCGAAATTCACTCCGTTAACCTTCCGAAATCCACCCGAGGCCCTCGGGACCCTAATCAATTATGCCAACATGTTCCAAAACATGATACGAACTCGCTCGAGGCCTCAAATTACATCAAACAACGTCGAAATCATGAATCACACTCCAATTCAAGCTTTATGAACTTCGAAATTTCAAACCTCTACATCCGATGCCGAAATCACGTCTGATTGACCCCAAATTTTGCACACAAGTCATGTTCGACCTTACGAACCTGCTCCAACTTTCAGAATTGGAATCCGACCCCGATATCAAAAAGTCGAACTCTTGGTCAAACTTCTCAAAAACCTTACAATTTCTATCTTTAGCCAAATGACTTCAAAATGACCTACGGACCTCCGAATTAACTTATGATCGCGCTCCCAACTCCAGAATCATCATACGGAGCTATTCCCAGATTCAGAATCCCAAATGGACATCAATTACACCGAAATTCACTCCAACCCAGACTTATGAAATTCCTTCTAAAATGCTAACTTCCACAATATACGCTGAAATGCTCCCAGGTTATCCAAAACCCGATCCGAAGTTCCTGCATCACCTGATCTAGAGTACGGGCGACAAAGATATGAGTACTTCCCTCGACCGGAGAAGTGGCTGGTGCGATTTGAGTCGAAACCACCTGAGCAAGGCCGGTACAAATAGTTAATATCTGGGCCAAAGCCTCTTGAAGGCCTGGAATCACAATAGTCGTAGCTGGTGCCTAAGATGCTCCTGCCAGCTCAACTATATGTGGAACCTACTCCTGAGCTGGAGCAACTAGTGGTTCAATATGTGCTGCTCTAACTGTTGCGCGAGCTATACTTCGGACTCTACCATGGCCCAGGCCGCAACCTCTCGTGTCCCTAACCCGTGGCATCGGTGGCTGACCATCCGGTCCAGTTGTACGTGTCCTCACCATTTATGAGAGAATAGAATAAGAGATATTTAGTTTCCGGAATTAACAAATTCGCACGACAAAATAAAAGAATGTCAAAATTTCCTAAGGGTTTGGAAGCCTCTCGAACATAAGTACAAACATCTCCGTACCGATCTGCAAGACTTTACTAAACCTGCTCATGACTCGTGACACATATGTAACCTTGGATCTGATACCAACTTGTGACGATCCAAAATCTCACCTGTCGTGATGGCGCCTATCTTAATACTAGGAAAATCGACAACCTCAATAAACCACCAATTCCTTTAAGTTTGAAAAATCGATAAATAAATTTAAGAGTCAAATCCCAAAATTTCTGATACAAAATATTGTCTATATAGAATACACTACCAAAATCCAGTGTAAGTACATGAGTATCTAAATGACCACACAGTCAGACTGATAGAGACTGTGTCTGAAAATATAGAACAATACAAATAACCGAAAGGAAAGAGAGTCAAGGTCTGTGGATGCCAAAGCAGCTACCTCGATAGTCTGCAACAGATAAATCTCCAAAATCTAACAACCGCGGTATCCGGAAGTACCTGGATCTGCATACGAAGTGCAGAGTGTAGTATGAGTACAACCGACCTAATGTACTCAATAAGTAACACGACTAACCATTGGGCTGAAAGTAGTGACGAGCTCAACATGCATAGTCCAATTATTGAAAATAACAGTATAGAAATGTAGTCATGCTTTCAAGTTCAACAGTTAAACTCAATACAAGAAAAGTAGATCAAATTTGAATGATATGAGGAATATGACATCTCTATGTCTACATGCCTGTAGATGTCATATGTGATACAACATAATGAAAGTCTCACGTACTCACACTCTAAAAGTACTCAATCACTCAGTATTGTATATGGCCAATACAACCCATGCAATATCCATCCCAAATATATATACATAATAACTGACTGTCAGTCACTCAGTACTGTACAATGCCAATCCAGCCCAGGGAACTCCATCCCAAATATAATGTATAGGGCAACTCCATGGCCAGGGAACTCCATCCCAAATATAATGCATAGAGAAACTCCATGCCGAGAGAACTCATGGAACTCCATCCCAAATATAATATCCACTGCGCTTATTGTGTGGGGTGCAAACTCCGGGTGGGCTCCTTCAGCCCAAGCTCTATAACAAGCCAGATCCATGCATAAATAAATAAAACATGCTGCGGTGTGCAGGCCGATCCCATAAATATCACTCGCGAATCTCCAGTCTTTCGGGCTGATAATGACATGAAAATCAGGCTGACATGATGATATGAAGTAACCATGAATGGAAACAGAGATTGAGTATACAATTATAATTTAAACAAATAATTCAACAACAATACGGCCTATGTGGGTCCAACAAATATAGACACGTAGCCTAAACATATCTTTAATATGAGTGTCATCTCAATTTCTCCAACACGTGGAGGTCATGTGGATAATGACATGATTATTTAGTTATGCAACTCCACAGAATTAATTAAGTCACAATTTATATGGTGCACGCCCACACGCCCGTCACCTAGCATGTGCGTCACCTCCAAACGAATCATACAACACGTAGTTCAAGGATTCATACCTTCACAACCAAGTTTAGAAGTGTTCCTTACCTCAAATCGTGCAAATTCTCTATTCCAATATGCCCTTGCCTCACGAATCGGCCTCTGAACGCCTTGAATCTAGTCACAATTAATTTGATACAATCAAAACAATTTATAGGAATCAATTACGTATGAAAATACTAAATTTCTCTATTAAATATGAAAATTAACCAAAAATCAACAGTGGGGCCCACGTCTCGGAACCCGACAAAAGTTACAGAATATGAATGCGTATTCAACCACGAGTCCAACCATACAAAAGTTACCAAATTCTTACATGAACTCGACCTCCAAATCCTAAATTCTTATTTTGAAATCCCTAGGCCCAAATTATCGAATTACACCTCAAAAACACATAATCTAATTTGAATACTCAATTATAATTCAATATTATTGACTAAAAATTGTCACAAGTGATTTACCTCAAGAATTCCCGTGAATCCCCTCTGAACAATCGCCCCGAACAGTGCTTGAATGGTCCAAAAATGAGAAGAAATTTCGGACACTTCGAATATATTCTGCCCAGGGGTTCCGCACCTGTGACTCACCTAGTCGTGTCTGCGGTCTCGCAGATGCGAGGCTTCTCTTTGCATTGTGCCTTCCACCGCTTCTGTGGACAAAAAGTCCGCTTCTGCGGGCTCGCTTCTATGCTAAATTGTCGCTTCTGCAAAGCAGCTCCCCTTCCTCTATTCTGCTTCTGCGGTCATCCATGCACACTTTATACCACTGCCTTTCCTAGCCCAGTCCGCTTTCGCGACCACATTGTCGCTTCTACGGTCGCGCACCTACGACCAATTCCATCGTAGGTACAATCGCACTAGAATTGGAAATTTTCCAAGATTGCTCTAACTCAAATTTTAAATTCTTTAACCATCCAGAATCCACCCGAGGCCATCGGTACCTTAACCAATTAAACCAATAGGTCCTAAAACACGATAGGAACTTAGTCGAGCCCTCAAATCACATCAAACAACATCAAAAATACGAATCGCACCCCAATTCAAGTCTAAGAGAAATTAACGAATTCCAACTTCAACATTCAATGCCGATACCTATCAAATCAATTCAGATTGACCTCAAATTTTGCACACAAGTCATAAATGACATAAAGGACCTATCAAGATTTCTAGAACTACATTCCAACCCCCATATCAATAAAGTCAACTCCCGATCAAACTTCTAAACTTTCAATTTCCAACTTTCTCCATTTCAAGGCAAAATCAACTACGGACTTCCAAATAAATATCCGGACACACTACTAAGTCCAAAATCACCATATGGAGCTACTAGAATAATCAAAACTCTATTTTGGGTTCGTTTACACATAAGTCAACATCCGGTCAACTATTTCAACTTAAGCTTTTAATCTTGGAACTAAGTGTTCCAATTCATTCTGAAACTTTCCCAACAAATAAAATAATCACAATTGAGCATAATATTCAGTAAAAGGGGAAACATTGTTCAAAATGACCGAATTACACACATATAACCTACTTTGTCTTCGTCCTTTTTTTTCAGAACTTCTACCGCTTCCAACTCCAATGTAAAATTACTAATTTTGTCAGAATTTGCATGAATTTAATTTCTTAATCTATTTATAATACATATTTGGTGATAAATTAGTAGAAAGAGGTTCTCTTAAATTGTTTTTTTCTATAATTCTTGATAAATTTAATATTTAAACAATTGAAGATATTTTAGTAAACTTATCAGTTACAGTACAGCATGATACAATCTACCCAAATAGAAACATGTTAATTAACAAAAAAAAAAATACAATATATCCAAATATTCTATTTATAAAACGATACGATACAATACGATTGTCATGACCCAAAACCCACTATATGTCGTGATGGCGCCACATGTCGCCATAATGCAAGCTAACGATGAACTATCAGCTTAATTATTCATTTTATTATCTTTAAAATCATAAGCCTTATTAAATGAAGGATTCAATGCGTTTAAAAATCATGAATACTTAAAATATTATTAAGATATAAAATAAAAGATAACAACATTAAGCCGAACCATATCTATCCCCAAAACGCGGTGTCACAAGTGCATGAGCATTTACTAAGGAGTACAATAATTATACTACATCTGTCCAAAATGTAAATAAGACAGGATAGAGTAAATAGTATGATGGAGGCTTTCTGGCCTGTGATACGCAACCTGGAATGTAGCTCACCAAAAGTCTCCTCGGCAACTGCGCCTACGCACCAAGATGACCACCAAATGAACCTGTCAGATCCTGCACATTTAATGAAGAACTGTAGCATGAGTACGTAAATGAACATGTACCCAGTAAGTATCTAACCTAACCACGAAGAAGTAGTGATGATGGGGCGACATCGACACTTACTAGAGGTCCAACAAAGCAGTATGATAAATCACAAACGGATATGAAGCACAACAATAATAATGAGGTAAGACTGTAATTTACATAATCTTCCAAAATATCTTTTAAATATATAAATTTCTCAATCTCGTATTCTATCTCAATCGCTCAGATATATCAAGTGCTAGTATCAAACAGATAAGGAATACGAATTTTCGTCGTACGGCCTGATCCAGAATGGTGTGTACATTGCCCAGTGTCGACCGACACGAACTAGAGATCCATCTCAATCTATTGTCGAGGCGTTCGACCCACTCCACAAGAAAGGAACATATTTATCGAATTACGAGTCACGTGCTTACAATACAAGTACATGAGCATAAAGTGGATATACACTATACCGTTTATCAAATATTTTTCCAGCAACTAATATATATTCCTAACTCAATTTCAATTATAATTCACTTAATTAAGCTAGAAAAAATGAGTTAAAAAATTCAAATATTACATGATAAATTCCTAAGTCTACCCAGACATAAACATGTTTTAGCTACGTATAGACTATCGTCACCTGGTGCGTGTACAACACCCAACACTAGTAGCACATAACAATTATATCACGTGGGGGTAGTTTCCCCATCACAAGGTTAGACATGAGACTTATCTCGCTTCGAAATACGATAATCGTCTCCAACGCCTCTCTAAAACCTCAAATTGATGCCCATCCATCCGAAACTATTCAAACAACGTGCAAGCCAATAAAACATATACCCACAAACTCTTAATTAATCAATTTATAACAATTCTCAACTTCGATTGAAAAGTCAACAAAGTCAACCCCCGGGCCCATGTGCCCAGATTCCTAATTTTTCGAAGATAAACATTACACATAGAACCACGAACTCAATTATAATTTATTTCCAATTTCATGTCTAATTTCGTGGTCAAAATCCAAAATACCATATTGAGGTTTTCGTCCGAAAATTCCACAATTTCTACCAAACTCCATGTTCAAATCCATATATAACCCATGTATTTAACTCAAAACAAGTAGGAGCAACTTACCTTATGATATATGGCGAAAAGGATTTTCAAGAATTACCCCAAATCGCCCCACATGTGCTACAAGAACTTAAAAATGAAGAAATGAGCTCAAAATCCCGAAATTAGGTGTTTAGTACACCTGCCAGGCCTCCTTCTCCGCGATCATAGTCATAAGCCATGCAATCACGGTTAACAAAAGTTCAAGGAACATTTACTTCATCGAGATCGCGGCCAAAATCCCGTGATCGCAATGTACAATTTGTGTTTTTATCTCATAGACACCCTTCAGTATAATGTCCATAACTTTTCGTACAAAATTTCAGATGATTAAGGGTTTGATTTTCTGAAAACAAGATTCAAAGGTAACTTTTGTTTTTGGATCATCTCCAAGTTCCTTGTAGATTGCAAGGTATAAGCTTCCAATTTAGACCACTAACAACAAAAATTCCTTCTACCCGGTCGCGACCTTCCTTCCGTGATCGTGATTCACAAGGCCTGGAACAACACTTTGTTCTTCGCATCGTCGCCCAAACCTCCACCATTCCATTTCACACCCTCGACACTAGTTATCAGCAGTTCCAAAAGGCCTAAAAGTCGTATGGAACCACCCTAAAACTCACCCGAGGTCCGAGGAACCCCGTTCAACCATTCTAACAAGTTTATTTACCCTACGTAAACTTATCTGAAGGCTTGGAACAAACATTACAACATCCAAACCAAGAATTAAAGATACAAACTCAATTTATTAAACTCTCTTAACTTTTAAACCTTCATCCTTCGCCAAACGCGTCCGAATCACACGTAAACATTCTGAAATGACGCCAAATTTTACGTACAAGTCATAAATCACGATGCGAACCTATTCCAAGGGTCGGAACCCCAAACGGACATTGGTAAAAACAAATTCCAATTCAAACCAAACTTAGGAAATTCTAAAATACTCAAAATGCCAAATTTCCATATTAAGGGCCGAAATTCCCTCGGATCACCCGATACTCAACCCGAACATACGTTAAAGTAAAATCATCATTCGAACCTATGGAACCTTCAAATCCCGATTCCGATGTCATTTACTAAAAATTCAAATCCTGGTCAACTCTTCCAACTTAAAGCTTCCGAATTTAGAACTTTCTTTTCTAATCTACTCTGAACTTCCCGAAATTCAATTCAGACCATACGTACATGTCATAATACCTAAAGTGAAGCTACTCAAGGCCTCAAACCGCCGAACGACATGCTATACGTTAAAATGACCATTCGGGTGTTTACATTCTCCCCCACTTAAACATATGTTCGTCCTCGAACGTGCCAAGAATCGTTCTGGAGTTGTCAAAAATCACTGTTCAACACGTTGTGCAACTACCCGTGCCACCATAACCTATGTGAGCACATTAGCTCGAGCCAGACTGATGATTCTCCCTATAACCATAGCTAACAAGCTTTAGAACCAAATTCCAACATCCAGAATTCTCCACGATACCCGATTTTTACATATGAACACCACATCAATCACTACATAGTGTACCAAAACATGATCATGCACCTATGCTAAAATCATACCATGCACCGAATAAGTCTTTTTCCATATAACATCCTCCGACCCCAATAGCTACAATTTGACGAATTCGATGCCCGCAATGCACCTAATAACACATATAAGCCTTGTTTTGAATCTCGCAATACCGACACTAGGAAAGAGATGTGTAGAAACTCATAACCACCTATTCAAATAAATAAATTATGGATTCCCTTCACTGACAAGAACCATTACCGCATTCTGAACTGAATAACGATATTTTCTCTCTAATATACTCTACATAAATCCGATGGCACTAATCTCAGGTCCAATAATCTCGTCTCACCCAGTACAAGATGCTCAGGCAATAAGCCACCTCAAACACCATCTAAAATCTCATACATCTCCATCAAAGCGCCAACTAGCTACAACTCAAATGTGACCCATAGGGAATAACAAACTCCAGCAAAGAACCATCCAGCCCGCGTAATGAATAAAATGGCCAAACCGATGTTATTGCTCTATTTCAGAGATGGGAAACAAGGTACAAAAAATAAGTATAAGGAACCATACTTAATATCTCACCGTTGCGGCGTGCAACCCGATCCATATATGACACTATTGCAACGTACAACCCAATCCAAATATGACACTGTTGTGGTGAGCAACCAGATCCAAACATGCCATCATTGCGGCGCACACCTTGATCCACACAACATACCTGTGGCGGCGTGCCACCCAATCCAAACAATATACACGTGGTGACGTGCTACCTGTTCCACACATAACAATCTATAAGGAAACACCCATCAAGCCAAAAGGCTTATACTTATAAAATGCCCGAATATTAACCACAAGTACGCCAAGTGAATAATACAACTCTGGGGAGACGAATAGTGCTATACGCTACAAAAAACAAAGCATGAATAAGGTGCAACAAATACCTGCATCTCGAGAGCCATCTTGCTCATATAACACCACAAGCTACACGTGATCACAACACATTTGCGAATAATCAAGTCATCAAAACTCACATGGCACAATAGAGTATTACATGTAATAGTTGATGACGGGAATAACAGTCAACGCCTGAAGACTCATCCGTAAGTAATGTTATGACAAATGAAGACATCCAACCTGATGTAGAGCACACATTCATAGTAGACCCACCAACAAACCTCAAACCAATTTTGATCATACCATACTGGGCCAACAACCTTTCGAGGATCCACAATGGGCCTATTCGTGACACAAACGAGCAACCGTATAATCTAGAAGAAACTCCCACAGTCCACAACCAAAGAAATAGAGCGCTTTTTAGGCATAAACTCTCACGTTAGCGATAGTACCTGAATCTCTATACTTGGTTTCAATCCTTAAAAATCAAGTGACTAACATGTCACATTTATACAATTTTCCCGTTGGATATGCTCCCACAATCTTCCGCGCCAGGTAGAAAAATTTGCACCTCCATAACACCAACCGTATTAATTTGTAAAGAAAATCACGAATCCGCAGATCAATACACAATGACTCTTCCACACAACACCACTCTTAGGAGACACTAAAATAATGCTAGATTACTCTAAACATCTTAATTCTTCGTTGCCCATCCGAGCTTGTGATATCATTATCAACACTGAGCCGCAACCTTGATCCTCAACTACCAATTCTCATGCCGCTCAATGCATCTATCATGTCCTTACACGAGAGTACATGAATTCATCATAACCCCATAAATACTAGTAGAATAAACACTTCATTTTCTAGAAACCTCTCGCTTAACTCATTTCAAAAGAATCATTTCAACATGCAACTGAATTCTAGGACCGCATAAAATACAAACCTCAAGTCGTGGTCTAAACCACCATAACTCTTTCGAGATCTATTTACACAACAAGGCCATAGGAATCAAATATCTCCCAAATCAAGAAATTTATGGTGGTTGTCAATCCAGTACGTACAACCATAAACCACCTATATAACTTAACACGCCGAAGGAACTACTAATTTCCACAATCATGCTGATTCAAACCATTACTAAACGACCCCACTTCTTCCAATTTACTCTTGACTTTCCGTTGAAATAATAATAGCTCCATTCAAAACATAACGCAACCCAACAACACTCATCCCGAGTGACCTAATTCACAAGACCACATCATCTCAATACCTATGAAGCATCTCATACCCTCCTTATGCGTACAATATCATCTCCAACTGTACACCCATTCTGAAAGTTCATCTATGAATCCGAAGTTTTTTTCTTCCATCTCTCTACTCGCACCGCAGATCCCCGGTGCTAACATAGAAACACTCCAAGTCAGTTTCATAATCCACTACAAAAACTCGATCCTTAACCACGCAACGGACCCAAAATTCTTAGACACTGCAGTATAATTCTTGAACCTACTAGAACGATTATTGAGAGTCACCCACTCTGACCTGGTCCCGAATATAATCCATCTCCAATGCTCTGTTAGCTCATGAACACTCCTAAAAAAGCAACTGAATGAATTCTTTTCCTTTTACATCAAATCCACAAGAAGCATAAACTCTAATACTTCCCATAACCTGCACATGAATCGATAAGGCAAAATATAGCACACATTCATCAAGTTCTTTACTCGAGTTACTGCTGGTGTTCCCTTTTCTTAGTCATAAATAATCAACATATGCACCGATAACCAGAAATCGCACAAGCAGACAACCATGAGATCCAATAATAGACGCTAGGCTCCCCCACATAGCTTTAAGCTACAATCACATAAATGTAGAACCCATAATGATTCCTCCTTCTCAATTACCGTGATCTCGCATCGATAACCGAAAAATTCCTCATAATCTCTTGTTACAATTTTCATGAACATTCTGAATTGTCAGTCAAAACTGCTCATTCGATCTCCTGTTGGGTAGTAAGTAGAGCTCTTCGTAGAAACTTCATCAAAATCGCACAACCGCTAACCTGCTCAGAGGAGATATCCCACATGTGAAATTCCATACTGACATCTTTCAACGATGTTGCCTTGGGTACAACTACCACGAAATTAGAAAACCCTCATGAGCCCATGCTAGCCCCCCAGTTGTAAGAGTCAATTCATCCCCCATTAGCATCAACTGAAATTCTAACCATACGGTCCAAACTCGAAGTCAAGTTGCATGAAAAAACGATAATCAATCTTTCAGACCCCTCTTCCTTTCAAGCAAACTCCTCTCTGTCATATTCAATTTTCCTCACTACAGTAGCCACTGTCCCAAATGAAATTTTTAGGCTTAGTCACCATCCACCGTGATTTCCCAAATCACTCTAAGCTTTCCTGAAGGCATGTGGTTGTCCTACCACATAATCCATACGCTACTCTGCCACTCCCACTTCGGTTAAACCATCTCCTTTGAGCAACTTCTCGACCTATGCTTTTCATATATGACCTGCTAGCAATTCAACCACCACGAGACACCTCCCACCATGTCTTTTCTCCTCCGTTGCTGCCAAGATACTGCCTCAAATCATAGTCCATCTTTATAGCACCTGAACGAGTAATCTGCCACCAACTCTGAGACTCCATAAAGATCATCTCCCCGAGCCATCAACATTAGGGGCGCCAATTAGACTATGAAGCCAACATACACTGCTATCTCTGACAACCTCTTCTTAGGCACCATTTCACAACACCATATCCCAAAGAAGACCATAACATCCAGGAACCTTAATGCATTCCGATAAGGATGACGACACCATATCACAAATGATAATTCCACCATGTCCGAAAATATCGAGTCTTGATACTCTGTCAACCGAGGGCTGAACCTCCATAGTCCAACTTCCTCTCTTCCGTTATAATTAAATGTTGAACCTTCAAACCATGGACCGAATAATCCTCCTTTCGTGTCATTCATTGTTGCAACACAAAAATAATCACCCTACCATTTACATTGTACGTAGCAGCGAACTCGTAGGCAAAACTAACATTGCGTCGAAATGCAGAACACCCCTTCATGAGGCGACGATAATAGCCCAATTGAATACCCATGCAGAAATATCTTGCACAACATCTGCAGTACAGATAAGTATATATTATGTATGTTTTTAGGCATATATTATTTTAAATAAAAAAATACTTTATTTATAGATATGAATTTTTGTTCAATATTTGTATAAATTGTTAATAAATGATGCAGGAAAAGAAAATATAAAAAAAGAAAAGAAAAAAGAGTGTTCAAGCAGAGAAAACAAAAAGGTCAAGGATGGCATCCCAATCCAAAGATATCATCCTCAATTTTAAGGAACTCATTCGTGGAAAGGGGCACCCGGAAGAAATTGATTCAAGAGTTAGGATGTCATCCCTAATCCAAGGATGACATCCCTGAGAATTTTACGGGCGTAATTTCCTATAAATAGATATGACTTTTCAATGGAAGAGGAGAACCATTCTTGTGCAGAAAACAACAAGTTTAATTTTCTTTATTTTTGTTTTAAAAGTTATTTCTTTTGTGGTAGGAATAGTATTTTCCTTTTTCACTTTTCTCCATAATGGAGTAGTTTTCTTTGGTTGGGATACTAGATGAAGCTATAAAAGTGTTATAATAATCATCTTAATTTTATTATCTTCTTATGCTGAGATTCTCTTTATCATCTTTATACACCAAGGTATTTGATATTGATTATATCGATTTAATTATATTCACTTATCAAAATTTTATCTTGTTATTTTATTTTTTATTCGGGAGAAGAGAAATTTAAACAAGTTTATTGATTTAGCAAATGCTAATCGAAAGAGTCTTTTTCTCACTTGGTGCACTCAACTAAGATAGTTCTTGTTTGAAGTCATTACTTTAATTGGTTAACTACACTAATGGAAAGAGGTGTTATTAGTCAATTATTGTTTAATGTCACTAACTGTCAATAAATTAATAACATTAAGCGCGAGCAGTACTATTTATATATTGTTGTTATGTGGAGTGATGTCTTTGAAATAAGTGTATCATTCTTTAAACAAGGACTTTCTTTCATTATTAATCGATTGACTACACTAACCAAAAGAGGTTTTATTAATGGGTTACTTTTATGTTATTTGGATGAATCTGAAATAATTATTTGGATGAATCTGAAATAAGAAATCAGTTCATTAAACATATAAATACGTAATAGAATTTTGATCTTATTATAACGGTTTTATCTTGTTGATTCAAAGTATATCAACCTCTATTTTTATTTTTAAAAAAATAACCAAAAATATTTATTTCTTTTATTTACATTTTTATGGACAACCTCTTTCATCAATTTGATTATCTCAAATAATGAGAAAAACAATACAAATCTGTAGCCTAGGTGGTTCCAACATCTGTGGGACGATATCTTAAACTTTACTATACTTTGACAGAGTACGTGTCACGACCCAAGCCGATGGACCGCGAGGGAAACTCGGTACCTTACTCAATCGAGTACCAACATAACATATCATTCTTATTACATCATCATATACATGTGACATACGGGCCTAATAGGCCAACATGACATTTATAAACTCAAAACATAGTCCGACAAGGCCATACAATCTTTCACGTACACGACATATGTCTAAAAACCTCTAAGAGTACATAAACGTCATACAGGTCGGGACAGGGCCCCGCCAAACTAATCAGTACATGTCCTAATCTTACTGACCACATAAGCAACTCCAGAGTAAATGGAGCGCACCAACACCTTCCGCTGAGCTGGTAGCCTACTTGGAGGACTCTCGACCTATATATCAGAACCTGCGGGCATGAAACGCAGCGTCCCCAGGCAAAAGAAACGTCAGTACGAATAATGTACCGAGTATATAAGGCGCATAAATAAGTACATAATAGACATGAAAGAAATATAAAGTAAATGACTCAACCTGTAAGTATGGATAACTCTGTAATTCATGAATAATTATAGTGTCATGAATATTCGTATGAATGTCATGTTGTGCATAGATACATATTCCATAACATCATCAGGCCTTTGAGGGCATCCCATCATATCATATCCTATCAGCCACTGTGGGCAAAATCATCAATGTGTACCAGCTGATCAGGTGGTGGTGCGTATATTACGCCATAATTTCTCCCATATCCCATATACATACATATATATATATATATATACGCGTATATAACGCCATCTGAGTCATGGGTCAATGTACATGTATAAATGCATGAAATGCATATGGAATACATTAATAAAATCTCTTGGTACGTCATAAGGTCATTATGCCTCTGATTAATATCATGAAATAAAATTTACCAACTTACGTATTTTTGAGACCCATGAACAGAGGATAAAATAATATGACACATGGGGAATCAAGAACATAAGCATATCTAGTATTTCTATGAATAGAGTTATTAATGAAAATTGTGCATTTGCCTGTTTCGTTTGTGTCGTGTAGATCATGCCAAAAGAAATAAGGGATAGACTTAACATACCTGAAGCGATTCTCTTTAAAATTCCTCTAACACACGTCTTTTGTGAAGAACATGTAACGACGGATCGAAATAGGGGGAAAATCCATATGATATTCTTGAGAAGGATTGCACCGTACTCCCTTAGAATCGCAAAATCGCGTTACTATTACGTAATATAACTTTGTATAAAATCTCACGTTTTGTTAAATTCTTGAAGGTCCGTGAAAGCTCATGTTACTGAATTATTGAATATGAAGCTCACGTCGAAATGAAGCCTACGTTGAAATGAAGCTCACTTTGAAATGAAGCTCACGTTTCTTTAAGTTATAAATCTGATCTTTAATATGTGTTTTAGAATTGAAAGGTTGAAGGAGCTAATATGGATTGCTAACGTTTTTTCTCTTTTGAATTGAAAGACTTTGATATTCAAAGTCTTGGAAATGAAAGGAAGTGTTACCTTGTGACACCAAGGCAATAAATGACTCTTAGTCATCTCTTGATAATGTGGCTAGCTGCCACTTGGGGATAGGGGTGGGATATTTAATCTTTATCCACTTATTAGGTAATTAGATAATGTCTCGTTACCCGGTAATTAACCAATTACCCGCACAACTAAAAGTTATCTCAAATTACTTAAAAATTTATTTGTTTAATATACTTTATACATTATACTACGGTGGTCATATGGTACCTTTCATGGTATTATTCCATAATTATCGGGTATTTTAGCGCGGGCCGTATTTTGTCCAAATATGCCAAACTTCGACGAAAAATTCATTTTCTTTTACTTGTTTCCC
This sequence comes from Nicotiana knightiana, assembly GCA_005239525.1. NCBI lineage: Eukaryota > Viridiplantae > Streptophyta > Magnoliopsida > Solanales > Solanaceae > Nicotiana > Nicotiana knightiana. Next base: position 24,784 of record ML430675.1, on the reverse strand, counting down.
CTCTAACCTTCACGAATTTACTAATCATTTGTTTAAAATAGCATAATCCTTATAATCTCCAAATAATTTCTTTCCCAAACTGACATCGATTACCTTACGACGAAATTTTAACATACGAAAATACGGAATGTAATATCTCATTTCCGACCTTATCTCAATTTACTTATGATGTACTTCCATGTACGAAAACTTGGGGTGGAACACGATTCCCCCCTTTGGAACATTCGTCCCCAAATGTTGACTGATGCACTTTTCATTCTCATAATCCATAGCTCTTGCAAATACTTTAATACTCTTCTATCCATTTAGGCAACTGTTCTTTGAATTAATCCAAAGGCCAGGGCATTCTCCCCTTTAGGCCTCTTTCTCACACCACGACTTGTAGTCGAAATCATTCTAATCTCGTAACTGTTGCTACCTTCTGTCACGCAACCTATGACTCTGACCTTGTAGCTGTGCCTGTGCGACTCTTCTCTCCTTTTTTTTTCCTCCAACTTTTAGTTAATGTTAGGCCTTACTTTGCGAATATTTCTATATCTTATTTTATAGACTTGGTTATCTATTTGTATGACTTTACTGTACCTACGTAGGTCATACTATACCATAACTCTTATTCTGATTAATGGTTACTGAGGTCTGCTACCAAACTCCAGGTTACTCTCGTTGTTAATCCTGTATGTATAAATCTAAGTCCTTTAATACTTCTTCATCACTTTTCATCTTAAAAATGACGGCTTAATCTCATCTCATACTTTGTGATTTTTGTCCATCCACTGTTGATTCACCTCAATATTTATCTACAATCTACCACTGATAACTTAATCACTTATGTAATATTGCCGCTAGGGCTTATGTCTCATCGTGGAACATTTGAAGTGATTTTCTTGACCCACCTAGGGGTGATGCGATACTATACTTCCATAATCGTATTTCATAGCATCCCAATGTGATTTACCTTACGTGGGTATTTTAATCCTTACAATTCATGAAATCCTCTTCAAGTCATTACTAAATGGAAGGCCCATACGTTATCCTTTATCTATCACAATTATGCCTTCATTCTACTATTAGAGTAGAATTCCATCTCTTCAAAATGCATTTAGTCTTAGACTCATTCGAGTTCATTTAGGCTATACTGAGCTTTGTATAACTTATAGAACCCATGAGCTCTCTTGTTTTCAAGGGCTTAATCCCGATGGCTTATCCACTTTTGTCACCTTCTCGCTTGCTTTTTTTTTATCCTTACTCCTGTCTTGCAAAAACCTTGTCGCTCTACCACACTTTAGCTTGTCTACTTACACATATCTTTTATACTACTTGCAATCTCCTTTCAACTTGCTTGCACCATAGATTTCCTTGTATTATTCTGGAACGTCAAGAGAGACATCACATCGTCTCTAATTCTTCTTTACTCTCTTAGCTAGAACTCTCGATACTTAGAAAATATAGGTTGGAATATATGCCACCAATGATGCCGCTATCATTCCTGGATATTGAATCTCCATGATTCTAGCCTTCTATCCGAAGTAGGTACTATTTACAACCTTCTACATTTGAATATCTCGTACGTTGTTCACTTTTACCTTATTTACCTTACAATCTTGTACCATATCTTGTATATCTTTCATGACCTTCCTTCCACGTAGGTATAATTCACATCCATAACTTGAAGCTTTATTATCATACTTGCACCTCTGGTGTATACATAATCGGGTGGGAGCTTCATACTGACTTCTTATGAGGGTACTGCTCTTCGGTTGGCTTCTTCGTAGAGCCGTTATAAAATATGACTATTGTACTATCTCTCTTATACATCTGCTATGTAAGAGTGATTCTGAGGTCTATATTCTCTTGGTCCACTCCTGTTTTACTTAGTCGGTGTAACTCTTAAGTTTCATCTTCTTTCTGATCAGCCTTTCAAAGGCGCTAAGGGATATTCTTGATAAAATCCTTTAACAACTCAATCCTTCGACTATGACCTAGGCTCAATTCTTTCTTTTAATGTATACCAGGATCTTCTATGATTGTATATGTTGCAGGTATAAAACTTCAAACTCTTAAGTGCGTTCATAATGTCACCATCTCGGGATCATTGATCGAATAATTCCTTTCTTTCCTTCTTAGCTTTCTTTAACGTAAGATATTATTTTTCTTGGTCTTTCTGCCCCCTTGTTGCGTGCATACTTAGATTACCTTAGTTCCTACGCATACCAGAGTTTTCATGAAACTCATATGATCGTCAATATTACTTTTAATTTTACTTCCCGTTCATTAGCCACAGTAGGTGCCACTTCCTTTGGAGTGCTTATAATGTTGTTGTGAGACTGTTGTTACATAAGCATTTCCTCTTTAGGTCGTTGTGCTTAGGTTGAAGCCTTCTTCCTTATTTCCCTAGCTAGCCCGTCGTTGTAGTAATTAGGGAGAACCTTTGACTCTTGTAAAGCTGTGAGCTTATTACGGACCCTTTCGTTGTCCTTCCTTACCTATTATTTTTTTTGTAGTTACTTACCTCCATGCCCTTATGCCTGTAAGGCTGCTTCTGAACTGGTATTTTTTTATTGTCTTCCAAGTGGCACTCTGTTTTATTTTTGTAATACTTATACGGTACCTTTAACTATCCCAACTCCTATCTGAATATTTCTCAAGGGTCACAATGTCATAACTGCAAGGGATAATTCCCCAGGTTGGGGTTCCCTATGTTATCTTGCACGATCTGTTGATTTGTTTGTAACCTCCTGTCTGGACATAACTAGGCTCCTCCTGAATCAACTATTAACTACTCGTTGGCTCATTCTCATATCATTACTCCGCGTAATCTTTCTTGGGTTATTTCTTTTGTCTTAACTTACATCTTGCACTAGATCCTTACTTTCAATGGCATCCAGGGCATAAACCTTGACTTCCTTTCCATGACGTCATGCTTGCATAATGTTCTGGAATCGTAGCATATCTTTAGGATTTAGATAAGTGAAATCTCATTCCTTCCTCATTTTTGTTATCTCATTCTTCCTTTATCATTCCATAATTACTAGAACAACTTAATTCTGACTTAAGACCACACACTCCATATTCGCCGCTTTTGGGGGGTACTCAAATTTAGTACTACGATGATTTACGTATAAATGTTTTATCTCTTCATATTTGGCATCTTTTCACATCATCGATGACCCTTACTCGCCTTGTGGTAATCCTTTTGTACCAAGGATAATAAAATTCCTTATTCGCGAGGAAGACACTTAATGTAACTGGTACATACAATTCCTTAAGCTTAACTTGGCCCACATTGCATGCTTTAGGGAAACGTCTTACTGAATGACCATTCTCTAGATTTCTCATGAATCTTCTTCCGTTGTCCATTCTATTATTGCTAGAACGAAATCTGAAATTCTCATGATGTCGACTATTATCCAATCACTCAGTCCCTAATTCATGTTTAGTTTATTTCATTCATAAATCCATACTGGTTTCTATTACTCTGGGTCTAATTTTTCCTTTTGGTAATTGCATCAGAGTTTCAAACTTATTTCTCGAAATGAGGATATGAATTTATGGCCTATAGTCTTGTCTCAAGGCCTGTCACCTTTCGTTTCTTTCTTCACTTGACTATGGATTCTATAATACTGTCATCTTTTGATCTACCGTTTGTCATCCATGTATCACATCTTACCCATAATGCTTCCTTATCTCTCTATTCTTATTTTCCTGCTAATATTTCTACCTATCCTTTTCTTTTGACAACTTCAACAAGACATTCTTTCACTTTTTACCTTCCCTTGCTCCATCTACTGACTCTTCGGACTGCCTAACATTCTCCCTCTACTATGGATCGGAGCCATACTAAGGTAATATTTATCTCTTCAAGGTTTTCAGTTCCTATCTTTGTAGTACTCATATCTAGATGTACTATTTTAGTTTACACCATCTTGGTGTCTCATAAGGAGATCTATTAGTACAGTTGCAATATCCTTCTGAAATATAAACTAACGAAAATAATTCATCCACTAGTTTGGCTCTCTCTAACTCCAGTCGGATCGTGATATTATGTCATTTTCTTAAACCATATTTGTTATCTCCCATTGAGCATAACCCAAATCGGAGTGGCTAATAATACATACCTCTGTTACTATTGAAGGTAAGTCAAAATATTTATATCTCTCTTCCTGAATGGTAAATAATGATAATCTTTATTAACTAGGTACCTCGTACCCTTCTTGACCTGTCTTCTTTTACTTGATGCAACTCATGTCTAACTTTTGATTTCGTTATTCCTTTTTACCATAAGACTGGATAAATATTCTTTCCTAAAATCTCCTTATCAAGAAACGTACACCTTTTAGTACACGCATGATCTGCTAAAGACCTCTCATTTACTCATCATAAGCAAGATGCAAAATCGGTTCCTCTAACTCAACACTTTCACATCTATATCTCTTTGTCGATCGTGTTTCTGAATGTACGCATCATCTTATTATAGAAGTTCGGGATTTGAATTCTTATAGATGAGCTCTACCACACGATCTAGAGCAAGAAGAAAGAGAGACAGTCCTAAATGCCTTGTAGCCTCATGCTTATAAGTGTGGTGCACGACACACCCATAAACAAGACTCTATTACACACGGCTTGTAGAGTCCCTATGATAGAACTGCTCTAATACAACTTTTGTCACGACCCAAACTGATGGACCGCGATGGGAACTCGGTACCTTACTCAACCGAGTACCAACGTAAAATATCGTTCTTATTACATCATCATATACACGTGACATACGGGCCTAATAGGCTAGCATGATCATTTATAAACTCAGAACATAGGCCGACAAGGCCGTACAATATTTCACGTATACGACATATGTCTACAAGCCTCTAACAGTACATAAACATCATACAGGTCGGGACAGGGCCCCACGATACAATCAGTACATGTCCTAATCTTCCTGACCACATAAGCAACTTCGGAGCAAATTGAGCGCACCAACACCTTTCGCTGAGCTGATAGTTTACTTGGAGGACTCTCGGCCTGTCTATCAGGACCTGCGGGCATAAAACGCAGCGTCCCCAGGAAAAAGGAACGTCAGTATGAATAATGTACCGAGTATGTAAGTCACATAAATAAGTACATAACAGACATAGAAGAAATATAGAGTAAATGACTCAACCTGTAAGTCTGGATAACTCTGTAATTCATGAAACAATTATAGTGTCATGCATATGCGTATGAATGTCATTTCGTGCATAGCTACATGTTTCATAACATCATCTGGCCTATGAGGGCATCCCATCGTATCATATCATATCATCCATTGTGGGCAAAATCATCAACGTGTATATATACATACATACATACATATATATATATATATATAGAGAGAGAGAGAGAGGGCCGTCTGAGTTATGGGTCAATGTACATCGATAAATGCATGAAATGCATATGGAATACATTAATAAAATCTCTCGGTACGTCATAAGGCCATTATGACTTTGATTAATATCATGAAATAAACTTTACCAACTTACATATTTTTGAGACCCATGAACAGAGGATAAAATAATATGACACATGGGGAATCAAGACATAAGTATCTCTAGTATTTCTATGAATAGAGTCATTTATGAAAATTATGCATTTGCCCATTTCGTTTGTGTCTTATAGATCATGCCAAAAGAAAGAACGGATAGACTTAACATACCTGGACCGATTCTCTTGAAAATTCCTCTAACACACGTCTTATGTGACGAACATGTAACGGCGGATTGAAGTAAGGGAAAAATCCGTATGATATTCTTGAGAACGATTACACCGTACTCCCTTAGAATCGCAAAATCCCGTTAATGTTACGTAGTATAACTTTGTATAAAATTTAACGTTTTTGAATTCTTGTAGATCCGTGAAAGCTCATGTTACTGAATTTTTGAAAGCTCGCGTAGTTGAATATGAAGCTCATGTAATTGAATATAAAGCTCACATTGAAATGAAGTCTTGAAGCTCACTTTGAAATGAAGCTCACTTTGAAATGAAGCTCACGTTTCTTTAAGTTATAAATCTTATCTTTAATATGTCTTTTAGAATGGAAAGGTTGAAGGAGGTAATATGGATTGCTAACGTGTTTTCCCTTTTGAATTGAAAGACTTTAGAAATGAAAGGAAGTGTTACCTTGTCATACCAAGGCAAGGAATGAATCTTAGTTATCTCTTGATAATATGACTAGCTTCCACATGGGGATGGGGGTGGGATATTTAATCTTTATTCACTTATTAAGTAATTAGGTAATGTTCCGTTACCCGGTAATTAACCAATTACCCGCATAATTAAAAATCGTCTCAAATTACTTAAAATTCTATTTATTTAATATAATTTATACATTATACTATCGTGATCATATGCTACCTTTCATGGTATTAATCCATAATTATCGGATCTTTTAGCTCGGGCCGTATCTTATCTCCATATGCCAAACTTCGACGAAAAATTCATTTTCTTTGACTTGTTTCCCCTCTCACCTTCACGAATTTACTCATCATTTATTTAAAAGCATAATCCTTATAATCTCCAAATAATCTTTTCCAAACTTATGTCGATTACCTTACGACGAAACTTTAATATACGAAAATACGGAATGTAACATCCCGTTTCCGACCTTATCTTAATGTACTTATGGCGTACTTCCATGTACAAAAACATGGGGTGTAACAGTACGAGCAGACTCGTCAAATACCATTACAAGTCCTCGATTCCCAATTGATAACCAGCGCTCCGCATCGCATAAGATTGAGTTGGAAGGAAATGAAGGCATAAGCTTCAATGGAATCAAATCGCACGATGAGGAAGCAAGAAGGGAAGTGCTCCTAAATGTCTCGTAACCTCTCGAAGATAATTACAGACGTCTATGTACCGATCTGCAACACTCTAGTAGACTTTTTCATAACTCGTGAGACCCAAATGAACCTAAAGCTATGATACCAAGCTATCATGGCCCAAAACCCGCTATAGGTCGTGATGGCGCCCAACGTCACCGTTAGGCAAGCCAACGGTGAACTATTAACTTAATCGTGTATTTAATTTTTTTTTTTAAATAAGCCTTATTAAGAAAAGGATTCAATGCATTTAAAAATCACGAATACATAAAATATTAGTAAGATATAACATAAAAGATTACAATATTAAGCTGAACCATATTAATCACTAGAGTATCCCCAAAACCCGATGTCACAAGTGGATGAGCATTTACTAAGGAGTATATTAATAATACAACATATGTCCAAAATGTAAGTAAGTCAGGATAGAGTAAATAGTATGATGGTGAATCTGTGGGCTGCGATACACAGCTTGGAATGTGGCACACCAAAAGTCTCCTCAACAACTGCGTCTACGCGCCAAGATGACCACCAAATGAACATGTCTGATCCTGCACATTTAATGAAGAAGTAGCATGATTATGTGATGACCCGGTAGGTCATCTAGAGTTTTAAACCTTAAATTAGTGTTTCGAAGCCTCTAATATCTCATTTTAGCCTTCCTGGATTCACTTGCGTAAGCGGTATTTTCCCGGAAAGCTTTTATGTTAAAAATTGATAAATATGAGATTTAGCCTTTGAAGTCTATTTGAGTTGACTTCAGTCAACATTTTGAGAAAACGAACCCGGATTCATATTTTGACGGTTCCGATGGGTCCATATTTGGACTTTGGCGTATGTCTGGAATGGAATTCTGAAGTCCCTAGATCGAGTTTTCGTATTTTGGTCAAAATTGAAGTTTAAAGGCTTAATGACTTAGAAGATTCGACCAATGTTTGACTTTATTGATATCAGATTCATATTTTGGTTTTGGAATCCGGGATAGGATTATTACTATATTTATGACTTGTCTGTCAAATTTGGTGAGAAACGGAGTTGGTTTGACGTGATTCAAACGTTCAGTAGTTAAAATAGAAATTCTAAAGTTTTCTTGAAAATTTCATTTAGTTTGGTGTCTGATCCGTCTTTCTAGGTGTTATTTTAGTGTTTTGATCGTGCGAGCGAGTTTATATCATATTTTTGGACTTGCATGCACATTTGGTTTGGTGCCTCGACGGCTCGGGTGAGTTTCGGATAGACTACTGGTGGTTCGGAACTTAGAAAATCTGATTTTTTTTCCTTAGATTCAGCTGTCATATGGTTTCCTTCTTCGTGATCACGAAGGTACTCACGTGATCGTGAAGAGTGAGCTGGGTTGGGTGGGACTTTCTGCATTGCGAAAGCGATAGTTGTGCCGCAAACACGTTGTGTTAGCGGGTTTCGCAAATGCGCAATTTTAGGGACCTGGGGGAGGGGTCAGTCGTTTCTTCTACGTGAATGCGAGCACTGGCTCGTGAACGCGAAGGCCAAGGATGAACAACCATCGCAAATGCGTGGGAGCAATTGCGAACGCGAAGGCCACTTAGGTTGCTGCACATCGCGAATGCAGCAGGACCTTCACGAACAAGAAGAAGGCCAGACGCCCAGTGATTAAAACAGACCAAAAACGGGATTATTCCATTTTTTCATAAACTCTCCATTAGAGCTCGGCCCAAAGGCTATTTTTAAGGTCAGTATGATTGTTACTCAGTACGAGACCTATTTTATGGATCTAGCACGTCATGCTCTTCTTTTGATTCCTACTGAGTGAGAGAGGGTGAGGAGGTTTATAGATGGACTCGCTCACCCCATCAGGCTTCAGGTGGCCAAGGAGATTGGAGGTGAGATATCTTTTTAGGTGGCTGCCAATGTCACCTGGCGGATCGAGGTGGTTATTGCACAAGAGAGAGGGTAGTTGTTTTATAAGAGGCCTCATCATTGCGGTGTGTTCGGTGACACCTTGTCTGGAGGCAGGGTACTTTTGGTAGAGGCTATCCTCCCAAGACATTTCATTCAGCACTGCAGGCATCTCAAAGTGCTTCAGGTGGTCGCGGCCCTCATAAATTTCATCCTGATCAGCTAGCCTACAGTGCACCACCAGCTCCTATTAGTGCACTTCCGCTCCAGAGTTTTCACGGTGGTTACTCAGGTCGACAGGTTGAGTTTCATGATCAGCCTCCATAGCAGTCAAGGTCCTGTTATACTTATGGTAACCCGAGGCATATTTGCTAGGTTTTTCATACGGGCACCGGTAGCTCACAACAACAGGGTTCTCGTGCCATTATTCCAGCACCAGTTGTTACACAGCCTGCTCAGCCAGCTAGATGAAGGGTTCATGTAGCCAGAGGTAGAGGTCAGACTATTAGATGTGGAGGTCAGGCTGTTAGAGGTGGAGGCCAGCCAGTTAGAGGCCGTCCTAGGGACGTGGTTCAAAGTGGTGGGGCCCAACCCCGATGTTATGCTTTGCCAGTCAGGCCTGAGACTGAGTCATCTAATGTTGTTCTCGCAGCTATTGTTTCAGTTTGCCATATGGATGATTTAGTTCAATTTGATCCAGGATCTACTCATTCCTACATGTCATCCTATTTTGCTTTGTATCATGTTGTGCCTCGTGATTCTTTGAGTGCTTCTCCGTATATGTCCACACCTATGGGAGATTCTATTATTGTAGATCATGTCTATTGTTCGTGTGTGGTCACCATTGGGAGTCTCGAGACTAGCGTAGATCTTCTACTTCTCGATATGGTTGATTTTGATGTCATCTTTGGCATGGATTGGTTTTCACCTTATCATTCTATATTGGATTGTCACGCCAAGACGGTGACCTTAACCTTGCCAGGTTGCCTCGATTAGACTGAGAGGGACTCCTGGCCATTCCACCAGCAGGGTTTTCTCTTATGTGAAAGCTTGGTATATGATCGAGAAGGGGTGTCTATCTTATTAGGCTTATGTTTGCGATTCTAGTGCGGAGATTCATTCCATGGATTCAGTACCAGTTGTTCGTGAGATTCGAGTGGTGTTTCCTGCAGATCTTCCGGGGAGGACACCCTACAGAGATATTGACTTCTGTATTGATTTGGCTCCGGGCACTCAGCCCATTTCTATTCCTCCATATCATATGGCCTCGCCAGAGTTGAAAGAATTGAAGGAGCAGTTGCAAGATTTACTTGATAAGATCTTAATTAGGCCTAGTGTCTTGCCCTGGAGTGCGTCTGTGTTGTTTTTGAAGAAGAAGGATGGATCGATGAGGATGAGCATAGATTACTGGAAGTTGAATAAAGTCACCATCAAGAACAAGTATTTATTGCCGAGGATTGATGACTTATTTGATTAGATTCAGGGTGCCAAGGTGTTTACGAAGATTGATTTGAGGTCTTGCTACCATCAGTTGAGGATTAGGGCATCTGATGTCCCTAAGACAGCTTTTCGGACTCGGTACATGAATTATGAGTTGTTGGTGATGTCCTTTGGGTTGACGAATTCCCCAGCAACATTTATTGATTTTATGAACCGGGTGTTCAAGCCCTATATGTATTCCTTTGTGATTGTGTTTATTGATGATATCTTGATATACTCCCGCAGTCGAGAGGAGCACGAGCTGCATCTTCGGATTGTAATTCAGACTTTGAGGGATAGCCAACTATACGCCAAATTTTCAAAGTGCGAGTTTTGGTTGGACTCAGTCGCTTTCTTGGGGTATGTAGTATTAGCAGAGGGTATTCAAGTGGATCCTAAGAAGATTGAGGCAGTTTAGAACTGTCCTACACCTACTTCAGCTATAGAGATCCGTAGTTTCTTAGGTTTGGCGGGTTATAACCGTCGATTTGTGGAGGGGTTCTCATCTATAGCATCCCCACTGATGAGATTGACATAGAAGGGTGCCCTTTCAGATGGTCAGACAAGTGTGAGACGAGCTTTCAGAAGCTCAAGACTGCTTTGACTACATCGCCCATTTTGGTGTTACCCACATGTTCAGGATCTTATGCGGTATATTTTGATGCATCCCGTGTTTGGCTCGATGCAGTATTGACGCAGGATGGCAGAGTGATTGCATATGAATCTCAACAGTTGAAGGTTCATCAGAAGAATTATCATGTCCATGACTTGGAGTTTGCAGCCATTGGTCATGCGTTGAAGATTTGGAGGAACTATCTTTACAACGTGTTGTACGAGGTTTTCACGAATCATCGGAGCCTTCAGTAATTGTTTAAACAAAAGGATCTCAATTTGATGCAATGGAGGTGGTTGGAGCTATTGAAAGACTATAATATCACCATCTTGTATCATCCCGGGAAGGCCAATATGGTGGCCGATGCCTTGAGTAGAAAGGCAGCGAGTATGGGGAGCCTTGCATACATTCGAGTCTATGAGAGACCGCTTGCATCAGATGTTCAGGCTTTGGTCAATCAGTTCGTAAGGTTTGATGTTTCATATCTCAGTCCTACTCTAGATTGTACAGTCACTCGGTCTTCCTTGTTTGAGCATATCAGGGAGTGGTAGTATGATGACCCTCATTTGCTTCTCCTTTGAGACATAGTGCGGCACAGTGATTCCAAGAAGGTTACTATTGGAGATGATGGAGTTTTGAGGATGCAGGGTCGTATTTGTGTGCCCAATGTAGATGGACTTCGTGAGTTGATTCTTGAGGAGGCCCACAGTTGCGGGTATTCCATTCATCCGGGTGCCACTAAGATGTATCAGGACTTGCGACAACATTATTGGTGGAGAAGGATGAAGAAGGACATAGTTTTATATGTATCTCGGTGTCTAAATTGTCAGCAAGTAAAGTGTGAGCATCGGAGACCTGGTGGTTTGCTTCAGAAGTTAGAGATTCTTGAGTGGAAGCGGGAGCGTATCACTATGGATTTTGTTTTTGGACTCCCACAGACTCCGAGGAAGTTGGATGCGGTATGGGATATTATGGACAGGCTGACCAAGTCAGCGCATTTCATTCATGTGGTAGTTACCTATTCTTCAGAGCGATTAGCTGAGATCTACATTTGTGAGATCGTCCGTCCTCATGGTGTGCCCCTATCTATCATTTTTTATTGCGGTACGCAGTTCACCTTGCACTTTTGGAGTGCAGTAAAACGCGAGTTGAGCACGCAGGTTGAGTTGAGCGCAACATCCTCAGACAGACGGACAGTCCGAGCACACTATCTAGATATTGGAGGATATGCTTCGCGCTTGTGTTATAGATTTTGAGTGTTCGTGGGATCATTTCTTTCCACTTTCGGAGTTTGCCTACAACAATAGCTACCCGTCGAGCAATTGGATGGCTCCCTGTGAGGTATTACACACGAGGCGGTGCCAATCGCCAATCGTATGGTTTGAGCCAGGAGAGTCTCGGTTTCTAGGTACAGATTTGTTACATGATGCCTTGTATAAGGTTAAGATTATTCAGAATCGACTTCGCATAACTTAGTCCAGGAAGAAGACTTATGCCGACCGTGGAGTTCGTGATGTTGCATTCATGGTCGGAGAAAGAGTATTGCTTCGTGTTTCACCCATGAAGGGTGTGATGAGGTTCAGAAAGAAGGGCAAGTTGAGCTCTGGGTACATCGGACCCTTTGATATTCTGGAGAGAGCGGGTGAGGTGTCTTACAGGCTCGCATTTCCACCTAGTTTATCAGAAGTTCAACCAGTGTTACATGTGTCCATACTCTGTAGGTATCTCGGTGACCCGTCTCATGTGTTAGATTTCAGCTCAGTCCAATTGTACAAACATTTGACTTACGAGGAGGAGATGGTGGCTATTCTATTCCGGCATGTTCGAAAGTGGAGGTCTAAGAGTTATCCTTCAGTTCGAGCGCAGTGGAGAGGTCAGATATGCAGAGTAGATACCCACACCTTTTCACCCGCCAAGGGACTTTTCTATTTTCGTTCGAGGACGAATGGTTGTTTTATAGGTGGAGAATGTGATGACCTGGTAGTTCATCTAGATTTTTAAACCTTAAATCAGTGTTTCGAAGCCTCCAATATCTCATTTTATCCTTGCTTGATTGTTGTCCGCAGTCCGGGTGTTTTTCGGAAACCTTTTATATTAAAAATTGATAAAAATATGAGATTTTGCCTTCAAAGTCTACTTGAGTTGACTTCATTCAACGTTTTGAGAAAATAGACATGGATTTGTGTTTTGATTGTCCCAGAGGGTCGGTCCGTATCGTGATTTGGGACTTGGGCATATGTCCGGAATCGAATTCTGAGGTCCCTAGGTCGAGTTTTCGTATTTTGTTGAAAAATTGAAGCTTAAAGGCTTAATGACTTAGAAGGTTTGACCAATGTTTGACTTTATTGATATTGGGTCTGTATTTTGGTTCCGGAATGTGGTATAGGTCCATTACTATATTTATGACTTGTCTGCCAAATTTGGTGAGAAAGGGAGTTGGTTTGACGTGATTCGGATGTCGGGTTGTTAAAAATAAAAATTCTAAACTCTTCTTTAAAATTTCATTTGGTTTGGTGTTTGATTCGTATTTCTAGGTGTTATTTTGGTGTTTGATTCGTATTTCTAGGTGTTATTTGGTGTTTTGATTGAGCGAGCGAGTTCGTATCATGTGTTTGGACTTGTGTGCACATTTGGTTTGGTGCCCCGAGGGCTCGGGTAAGTTTCTGATAGGCTACGGCTGGTTTGGATTTTAGAAAATCTCGATTTTTCCTTAGCTTCAGTTGTCATCTGGTTTCCTTCTTCGCGATCACGAAGGTACTCACGCGATCGGGAAAGGTGAGTTGGGCTAGGTGGGATTTTCTTCATCGCTAATGCGATAGTTGTGTCACGAACACGGAGTGTTGGGGGTTTTACCCTCGATGAACGTGACCAGCTTCATGCGAACGCATAGATTTAGGGACCTGGGGGAGGGGTCAATCATTTCTTCTATACGAATACGAGCATTGGCTTGCGNCAAAAACCGGGGGGGGGGGAATGCCTTCACGAACGCGTGGCAAAAATCGCGAACACGAAGGTCACTTGGGCTGCTGCACATCGCAAACCCGAAGAAGGCCTGACGCCCAGTGATTAAAACAGACCAAAAATGGGATTCTTCCATTTTTTGATATACTCTCCATCAGACCTCAACCTAGAGGCGATATTTAAGGGAAAACTCAACATCAGTTCATTGGTTTGTAAACTTTAACTCATTTTCTTTCATTTCTAACATCACTCATTAAATTCTAGCCCTAACATTTGTTCTTCCATGGTAGAAAACTAAGGATTTAGGAAGAAATGAGGGTTTTTGTAAATTGGAGATTTAGACCTCAAACTGAGGTTGGATTACGAAATAAATTGCATAATCGGTGTGAGCATGTGATTTTTACTCGCCGTATCGTCCTATAAAAATCCCAATAAATCAATTGATTTTATGAATATTGATTGATTCCTCAGTAATTAATTGTGAATTATCTGTATTGCTTGCATATCCATAATTCATCTTTCAAAAATCATTGAAATTCTGCATTATGAAGTTGTTGGTTATAATTATTTAAGTGGTAGACAAATGACGAATATCTGACGTAATGTAGTTTTTAATAATTAATTACTACAGAAATTAATCATCTTTTATTCGATAAAACACGAGTTGAATTAGGAATATAGAATTGGTCGTGTCATTTTTGATTAATCCGTAAATAAATAATGATTAAGTTAATTACTACATTCCTTAGTTTAAATTAGAATTGAATTTAACTAATTGATTTTAGATAAATAAAAAAGGGGGAATTAAAATCAGACCTGGGCCAGAGCTGCCCAGGCCCAAATCCTTTTTCCCTAACAGCCAAACAACCCAGCCCAAACCTTTAACCCGGCCTGCCCCCCCATAAAAACCCAAACGACAAAGTTTCGCCCCCATTAAACCCCAGTCGTTGGATCATTTCGATCCAACGGTTCTGAACCCTACACCCCTGAACTATATATATGTCCAAATTGCACCCCACCCCCCTCATTTCACAAATCCTAACCCCCCTTCCACCCGGCTCTCTCTCTCTCCTCTCTCTAAAAACCCTAGCCGCCCTAGAATTCCCCTGCCGTCCGGCCACCGGACCTCCTCCAATCAACCCCAAACCTTCACCCTATAGTCTTCTCCTTCCCCTTAACCCCATCCCACCACCAGCTTCCCTAAAAACCCACTCGAATTCCGTCAAATCCAGATCTAAGAAGCGGTCAGAACTTTAATGCTTGCTAATGGCGAATCCAGGTGACTCTGTGACTCAAACTCACATGAGTCGATGGCTTTTNAAAAAACCCTAGCCGCCCTAGAATTCCCCCGCCGTCCGGCCACCGGACCCCCTCCAATCAACCCCAAACCTTCACCCTATAGTCTTCTCCTTCCCCTTAACCCCATCCCACCACCAGCTTCCCTAAAAACCCACTCGAATTCCGTCAAATCCAGATCTAAGAAACGGTCAGAACTTTAATGCTTGATAATGGCAAATCCATGTGACTCTGTGACTCAAACTCACATGAGTCGATGGCTTTTGACAAGAGCCGTTGATTCATGTGGGTAAAGGTCACTTTTGAAAGTCACCGTAGTCCGGCTTAACTCCGGTTAGTCGTCGGAGTTCGTCCAAACCCCTCGAACGGGTACTTCCACCTCTTTTCTATATTTGTCAGCATAAATAAGCCCTAAATGCTTATTGATTCCCAGTATTTTTCTTTTTCATGTTTTGTGTTTTTACATTTAGTTTAGATTTTTGTCACTATTTTGTATGATTTAACTAATTAAATGTAGTAGTTTTGCATGACCAAGATTAGCATTAGGTTTTGTTTAGTTAGTTTCCTTTCTCTGTTAATTTCTGGACATTTCTATCTTGTTAAATTCTGTCAATAAACGAGCATGAACAACTGATCGATTAAATCCCTGAATTCATAGTTTAAAATGTTGTGTTAGTAAAAACAGCCCCTATTGGTTGTTTTTGTTCATGTTTTGTTGTTTTGTTCATATTTTGTTTGAAGTCGTCGTTTGATTTAGCCTTGATTTTGATGCCTCTGATTAGTCTCAATTATATGATTAACTTCCAATTAATCACAGTTTAAATTTCAACTTTTAGTTTAAGATTGGTATATTCAACTAACTCAAACAAACTGACTCCTCCTAGGTTCAAGTGAAACTTAAACATGTTTAATACAAGAAAACTGACTAATTTTAACAAATTAATTAACTCTCATTAATCGACCAAAATCCTAAACAAGTTGAAATCAGTCAATAATGAGAAATTAATGAACCAATTAGGCTAAAACTCAGTTCTAAAACAATGTTTAGTCATGATTTAACCTAGACTTATCAAGACTAATTTAGTTAACAATAATTTCCCACAATCACTTGTTTAATAGATTAACCTAGTCTAATAGTCTCTTAAAAAACTATTTAAGTCCTAAGACATGTCCAGGACAACTAGTTGGGATTAATTAGCTAACCTGATCTTAATGAATTAACCAAGCTTCTGATTTCAGATCATTAGTTTGAATTAGTCAAATTGAATCAGTATTGACTTGGGTTAAGAAGTTAATTGGCCCAAATTGATTAACAAGTTAATATCTAATGATCCTAGTTAAGTAGAAGGCTAACTAGAGTTAACTAACCAAAGTCCAAGTAATAACCCAAGTGAGTTTAACCCTGATTACCCAATGGTAAATTCAGGGACTCCAAAGGGGTATATTAGTTAATGTAGTTAAGAAATCAGAATTTGAAGGATAAAAAGGTCTTTTGGTAAGAAAGAATGTTCAAAAAGATAAGGTTAGACAGTTGTACATGTACAATTTCAGCCTAATAGGATAAGGAATATCCTCCAAAGAAGCTACCCTGAATTTCCCTATAAATAGACTAGGATATTCAGAAGATAGGAGGACTTTTTTTTTGGATAGACTTTTCTGGACATTCTTGAGCTGTTAGGATAAAATCTTCCCCATTTCTCAGAAATACTGGACTCAACTTAAGAGGTTTTGGAAAAGAAGACTACTATTAGAAGAATTTGATTTCTTTTTATGGAAAACAAGTTCATAAGGATATGGCCTAGTTCAGTTGCTATTTTTTTTCCTGTCTGAATTTTGGGGGTTTTTTCTAGAGGTTTTTCTTTCAAAGTATTCATACTCAAGATTTCTGGGGGGGTGTTCTTGCTGGACTGGTTGGTTTTCCCTGGGGTTTCTGCTATTGGTTGCTGATTTCTGTTCCTCCTTTGCTGTCATTGTTCCCACTTGACCTTTATTTGGTCAAGTCTCTTTGTTATTCTCTCTCTAAAGGTATGTATCAGTTCATCTCTTCTTAATGAAATTTTGGACTGGAATTCTCATTTTTCTGCTCATTGTGTAAAACTGGTTACTCTTGACAAATGAAGTTACTGTTCTTGTTTTGATTAAATGTGACTGTGTGGATACTTTATTCACATTCTATGAGTATGATAGGCAATGTCTTTGGTGTTAGTGTTTCTCCTATTAATGCAGGATTGCTTGCTTAAGATTATATGTGATAAGTATTCATGTTCCTATATTAGGAAACAAGTTGCATTAAGGTGTTGAATCTGACCTCCTCTATGGTCAGATTCCATCAATAAGAATGCAGAAATATGCTTTTCAATTGAGTCTCCTTGGTCAATAAAGAGATTCAACAAAGCAAATCTCTAGATAGACAAGTATTAGCAATAAGGTAGATGAATTTGACCTGCTAATGGTCAAATTTACCCCATGATAGTGCACAAAAGTAGTATAAATGGCTGAAGTTTACCCTTCAAAAGAGGTATAAAGTATGTAGTTGTTAAGGGCATTAGAGTGAGAATCTGAACCCTTGGATGATCAGATTCATCCTCTAAAAATGCCTAGATAAGCAAAGTTCCTATGGAGTTTAGAATTATGTTAGTATTAGCGCTTGGGTAGATGAATCTGACTCTTTAATAGTCAAATTCACCCCATGGTAGTGCATAAACAGTAGTTTAGCTTGCTGAAAATTATCCTTCAAAGGATATAAGTGTGTAATTAGGAAGGGCCTTACGGAAAAGAATCTGAACTTGCACAGTGGTCGGATTTACTCCTCAAAGTGCCAATAGTGGCCAAAGTATTTGACCAAATACTAGCCGAAATAAGCATGACTATAAAAGTCTACACAAAGCAGCATCATTGGATTTGAATCTGACCCCTTCTGTGGTCAGATTCAGTCCAGCCAATGCACAAGAGAATTTTGTTATAGTTTGACATCATTAGAGTCAAATTTGACCCCCGTAATGGTCAGATTTACTCTAAAAGATGCATAACATATCTATTATTGAGATAGTTAGGGATTGCAAACGAAAAGCTGCAAATGTAAAGTACGAAGAATCCAGATGTGGAGAAGCTATTTAGGATTTCCATTTTTTTTTAGTTTTTCCTTGATATTCATGAAAAAATGTATTTTACAGAAGCTGTATTTTCGCTTCAGAAAACTGTAATTTGTTCATTTATGCATTTGGAATCCTGTAATTCAAGGGACTGGACTGTATATTCATTTTTTTAGCCTTTTAGTTTATAGTGTTCAAACTAAATTTTGAGGCAATTTGTTTTCTAGAACTTTGAAGCTGTTTTGCTCTCAAAAGTAGTTCAAGGATAAAAAAGGTGTTTAATCAAAAAGAGGAGATGGTATTCAAGTCAGTCCACATGAAACCTTTCGTAAACATTTTCTTGGATTTTCAGAAGCGGTTATTTCAAAAATTCAGTTGTTTCAATATAAGTGGATTTAGTAGATTATTTTTAGTTCATCTCGTATCCTGTTAAATTTTCTGAAATCGATGTATGAACACTTTTGAACCTTGAAGCATGTGATTAGGTTATCTAAAATTGATAAAAACTGTTAATTTAGAACTGATAAAACTTCATGTGCTATGTTCTCATTAGAAATTACAAAGTTCCAGAAAAATAAAGTAATTTTATCTTATCAATTTGAAGTGAGACCAGTATATAATGTATTTATATGTCTATAATTCTTATAGGTGTATGTATACTACACGAATGAGGTGCATCTTGATTAACACATTTTCTATCATTTACCAAACTAGAAGTTGAAGACCTTTAAGATTTGATTAAGAGTTGGATTTCCTAACCGGTAGTCTTCTATCATAAATAGCAAAACTAGGATGGCCTAACGTGATAAAACGAGGCTAGACGAGGCCATAGCCTATAAGATGCTCTTTTAGAACAACGAAAATCGTTTAGGAGATCCTCTAGGTAGAATAGATACCCTTAGTTCGAAATTTTGATAGAAAATCAAATATTATACCGAAGCTACCTAACCAACATTCGGGAGCGACAACTCATGTCCCCGTCTTTAACTTCAAAAATTATGATAAGAATCACATGTTGTAATTACGGGTGCATTTCATGTAGCGTAATTATAATGTGTTTAAAAACAACAAGTGCACACCATCGTGACTTGTCCCAAGATAAATCCATAAATATCAAAAATTATTTATATACATATCCCATAAGCTAAAAATACCTCTTCTAGATAAAAATCCCAAGACTTAGAAAATAATTGAATATCGCCTCAAATAGGCATGTTTAATCGTCATGACCATAGTCATGACTATATAATCTACACTCGGGTGTGGCAACTCATGTCCCCGACTCTAACTCAAAACAAATAATAAAATCAACATGTTGTAAATTGCGGGTGCATTTCATGTGGTGCATTTACAATGTGTCCGAAAAATAACAAGTGCACGTCATCGTGACTTGTATTAAAATAACTCCATAAATATTAAAAAGCGGCTAAAAGTAAGAAAGCTAAAATGCACAATAGGTTTTAAAATATGTAAATAATCATATAATTTAGGCCAAATATTAATAGTTAAGCGACCGTGCTAGAACCACGGAACTCGGGAATGCCTAACACCTTCTCCCGGGTTAACATAATTCCTTACTCGGATTTCTGGTGCGCAGACAAATTAAAACAGAGTCAAAATTCCTCGGTTTGGGATTTCAATAAATAAATGGTGTCCCGGAACACCGTAAAAGATCCGGGTGGCGACTCTGAAAACTAAAATAAATCCCAAATTTGAATAATGTCACTTTAATTGAAAAAACTCCCTTATTACCCTTTATTAATACGGGGTAGTGAAAAAAGAGGTGTGACAGTTCTGGCGACTCTTCTGGGGACTCGAACCCAGAATCTCTGGTTCAGGGTTTAAGAATTCGAGTAGAATAAACTGTTTTATTTGGCTTTATTATATGATTTTTACATGTTTAAACCTAACGTGCTTAAGGTCGCTTTCACCGCTTTGATATTATCTTAACTGTATATAAAATGTGCCGAACCCCTCTTCTCTCTGAGCCTTATAAATCATCTGGGAAGTGTGCACTTCGTGTGACTTCTTTTCTGTTAGAGTCATATCCAAAATTTAGAACGAGGTTCGGATAAGTTGCAAAGCCGGCGAAGCTTCTGTATTCCCGGTACGCTGCCCCAACCTCGGCTCGAATTGTCCGCTCGCNTATTTGCTACGTGTGCATTTATTTGTCACAGCTTGTGTATCGACCGGCTAAAACGAAAAATGATGAGCAAAAAAAACCAAGAGTGAGGTAAAATAGATAATTTTGAAAAATCCTTGTGTTTATCCCGAAACGCTGCCAAAATTTCAAAAAAGCAAATAAATAAAGTATACGAAAATAAAATAAGTGGGTCTACAGTAATCAAGATTTTTTTTTCGAACTACGCTTTGTTTGATTCTCACTGGTGTGAGATACGTAGGAAACCCTCATCGGGTCCAACGCCGTTTTTCAAAATCAAATATGACTCTAAGTAAAATCGGGTGACGCCATTATAGCCTAATCACCCAAGTAGCGCGCCGAAAGGCCATTTGGCAAGAATAGATACCTACGTTTTCAAAATTTTGACCCAATTCGCGAACACTGCTTTAAAAGGCCGTATTCGCAAAAGTAGTCCATTATCTTTAGGCCTTTTGCCCAAAATGACACTTTTTCGAAAATTTTCTCTGGTCCTAATAAAAGAACAAATGTGCAGGATGAATACTGTTGAAAAAGTTACTTTCAAAGCAGTCGAGGAAATCCCTCTGGGACTCCATATGTGGTGGAGCAACTTGAGGGAGACTAGTAAAAAGTCGGTTGTAAAAGCTTGAGGGGGACTTATCGGCCTTTTAAATATTAAGCCAAGGTTGGACATCATCGAAGCTCTAATACCGTTTTGGGATCCTGCCCACAATGTATTCCACTTCTCGGACTTTGAATTAACACCCACGCTGGAGGAAATAGCAGGGTATGCTGGTCTTAATGACAAGCTCCGAAGTCGGTACCCGGTGGCACCCAGGGCTGTGACTCCCCACAAATTCCTGGATCTGTTGAACATTAGCCGGGACATCCAAGACCCACATCTGTCCGAAAGTTTCTGCACTTTCTACTTTCTTTACAGACGTTATGGAGATCCCCAGGGTTACGAGGCTGGCAACACTGGTCTGACTCACAAAGATCAGGCTAAATGGGAAGCCCGTCGGGGGTTAGCTTTTGTGGTAGCATTCTTGGGCACCTTGATATGCCCAAGGAGCGACGGATGCATAGACATCGGACTTGTGGGGATGGCAGACTTCATGATGAAAAAGTCCAATGGCACGTTGATACCAATGGTCTTAGCCGAGATATACCGTGCTCTAACAGTTTGCCAATCCGGGGGAAAATTCTTCGAGGGGTGCAACCTACTCCTACAAATCTGGCTGACTGAACATCTCTGCCACCGACCAGGCTATATGAACTATGGTTTAACCGGTTTAAATTGCATCGAGGAACATAGCACTCGGGTAAAAGGCCACCAATTCCCAGAAGGCACGGAATCTTGGCGCTCCTATTTGAGCTCACTAACCGCCAACCAGATCGAGTGGACGTTCGGATGGCTCCCTCTCGATGAGGTAATCAATATTTCGGCTGAGGTTTGCTATCTCCTATTAATGGGTTTGCGAAGCATTCAACCATATGCCCCGCACCGGGTTTTACGCCAATTAGGGAGGCAGTAGGGTGTCCCCCACGATGAGGATTTAAGCCAACAAGCCATTGAATTGTGCCCAAGAGCTGCATTCCCTGAAAGCAGGGTCCGCCAAATCTGGAATGAATGCCGGTTTTTAGAACCTCGAACTCGAGTGAGAGACTTATCAAAGGGGGAAGTGGAACCCGCTTACACCTCCTGGTACGGGGTAAGGGGCCGGGAACATCAAGA
>ML430674.1:0-28944 GCA_005239525.1 Nicotiana knightiana | reverse complement strand
ACACTGGAGACCCCTGGCGTTTGGGCTCTAACGCCCCCCTAACGCCGGGGGGGCCTGGCGTTTGGGCCCTAACGCCCCCCTAACGCCAGGGGGGGCAGGACTTATGGGGAAAACGCCCCCCTAACGCCAGGGGGGGCCTGGCTTTAGGGGGCAAACGCCCGGCTATCGCCCGGGCGTCTCCTTTTGCGTATTTTTGACGTATTTGCATCCCTTTAGCTCCGTTTCCATTTCCAATTCACCTACAAATAAAATAAACTCCATTAAGCACATAACAAGTGTAATTTTATCATTAATGCTCATAAAATGTAAGGTATATCACATGCTAAACCATGCAATTTAGTCTTGCATCAGTCATTGAGATAGATTAGAATTTAGAAAAACCCATTGATATCATGGAAGAAGGATCCTTACAACTAGAAACATCAAATGCTTCTCACTAGTCGTTACAAGATCCAACATCAGTAAAAAGTGTTGGGCTTTTAAGCTTGGTGTAGCTTAATATTAAGTTTGGTGTAGCTCAAGGAGGGTGAATGAGAAATGGAGGAAAAATAAAATATTTGAGTTTCCCTCCTTGGCAAAGGGACATTGTCTTATATTGGAGGAAGAAAATACTTTTGATGGGCATATATACAATTGCTCTTCTTCTAGCCCTTAAAGAATTAAGAAGAAGGCAAGGCTCGCGCCACCGTCGTCATCGCTCGCTCGGCTCGGCTTGGGCTTGGGCTTGGGATTGGGATTTGGTCAAATATTGATCGATTAATCTTTTTGGACAAAATTCCTTTCAATTATTTAAGTAATTAATTTAATTAATTAACAAAAATTCAATTCGGAATAACCCATGACCCCGACCCGGTCCTGTCCGGTTCGTTTCCCTTTCTTAGATTATTTTAAATCCCTTTATTGTTTTTCCCGAACTGTTCCCACTTGTTCCAACAACTATGACTGTTCTAAAAGGTTTAAAACCTTTTTAGAAACAGTGCCAAATGGGCTATAAATTGTAACGACCCGACCGATCGTTCTGTAGAATCTGCACAGTGATTCCTGTTTATGCCTTGCTATGCATTGTTTAAGTCGTTTATGATGTGTTGGAGTCGGGTGGTTTGGGCTCGGAGTGGTTGTAGTGAGGATGGAGACACTTAGTCTCTTAAAGTAGCGTTATAGTTGGAAAGGTCAACTGGGAGTTGACTTCTTGGTAAACGACCCCGGAATGCGGATTTTATGGCTCGTATAGCTTCGTTAAATGATTTGGGACTTAGGAGTGTGTTCGAAATGTAGTTTTGAGGTCCGTTGTAGAATTAGGCTTGAATTGGCGAAAGTTAGTTTTTGGCGATTTTCGATCGGTAGTGGAATATAGGTTGCGCGGTCGGAATGGAATTCCGGAGGTTGGAGCAGGTTCGTAATACCATTTTGGATATGTGTGCAAATTTTCAGGACTATCGGATATGTTTTGGTTGGTTGCAGCAGCCTTGGTGAAATTTAGAAATTTCAAAGTTCATTGGCTTGAATTTGATGTGATTTTTGGTCTTTTTGCGTTGTTTTGGTGTTTCGAGGGCTCGACTAAGTTTGGATGAGGTTATGGGACTTGTTGGTATTTTTGGTTGAGGTCCCGAGGGGGCTCGGGATGATTTCGAATAGCCATCGGAGGATTTCGAGTTGGAAAAAAACAGCTAATGTTGTTGGTACTGGTGTGACCGGACCTACGAATAGGGGACCTCTGGTGCAGGCCCGCATAAGCGGACAATGCTCCGGTGAAGGTTGCAGATGCGGACGTGGGGCCACCTGCGACCGCAAGTGCGGAAATGGAGTCGCAAGTGCAGAAAATTGACTTTAAGTGTTTTCTCGCAGGTGTGCACCTGGGACTACAGGTGCGAGATTTAGGCCGCAGGTGCGAAAATCCTTGGGCAGACCATATAAAAAGGGGTCCTTAGCGAATTTTGGTCTTTCTTTCACCATTTTCAAACGGGTTTGAAGCTTTTGAAGGTTTTTGAAGAGGGAAATCGATAGTTCTTCATTGAGGTAAGGATTTTGGACTTAAAAATCATTTATATGTGATTAAGGGTCTGATTAGTGGTTAAAATTGGGGAAACTCAGTGCTAAAAATGGATAATTAGGGCTTGTGACTAAGAAACCTTAAAATGGGAATTTGAGGGGTCATTTGGACTTCTATTTCAGTGTTCTTGGTATGTATAGACTTGTGGGAGGATGAGGATTCTTTTGGTATAAATTTTATCGAGTTTCGAGACGTGGGCCCAGGGGTCGGGTTTGACCAATTTCGGGATTTTTTTGGTAATTCTGATAATTTTCGAATGGGTTCCATTCATTGGCATATAATAATAATATAAATCTGATTTTTGGTAGATTTGGAGCACTCGGAGGCTGAATCTAGAGGCAAAGGCACTGCGGACTAGTATTTTTAGCTGGTTTTGAGGTAAGTAATGATTGTAACTCTATACCTAAGGGTATGAAACCCCCGTATTTCACATTGTTTTGATAAATGAGGTGACACACATGCTAGGTGACGAGCGTATGGGCGTGCACCGATAGGGATCGTGACTTGGTCCATCCCGTAGAGACTAGTAAGCCGTATAATCAATTTGAAATCATTAAATAACCTGTATTTTAGAGACTTATAATTATCTATGGGTTGTAAGCCATATTTGGGTCCTTGTGCCGATTTGTTTAGACCCTCAGGGGTATTTTTACACTATTCTCACACTATGTTAGTAAATAATTTGTGAACGCAGTAAGGCTTACTACTTGTCGCTATTTTTACTGTTATTACACTGTTTAGAGTACTGTGAGGTATTTTGGGTTGAGCCCCGTGATGTTGAGATGAGTTGCCCGAGTGGATTGAGAGGATGACTGAGTGAGGCCGAGAGCCGAGCTTTGTGAGGATAATTATGAATCGGGCTGCACGCCCGCAGATATTATATGGATCGGGCTGCGCGCTGCAGCATATGTATATTGGATCAGGTTGCATGCCACAGCAATATAGTGCTTTGGCTGTAGGAGCCCCTCCAGAAGTCTGTACACCCCTAGTGAGCACAGTCGACTATATATATATTGGATCGGGCTGCACGCCGCAGCATATGTTATATGGATCGGGCTGTACGCTGCAGCAGTTGTGTGGATACCTGGTACCTGTTGAGTGAGAGTGCTTAGTGTGAGCATGGAATACCGATAGCATAACTCATGAGTGACTGATAGACCTTGTTATGAGTGATACTGTGCCTGAGAGGCTGTTATATTGTGAAATTTATTGTTTTTCTCACTCTTCTTTATACTGAGATTTTCTAATAAAAGGTGAATTACTATTTTTATGAAATTCAGATTTATAAAAGCTCATCAATGCACTCATATTTTTAGTTACTTTCCGTTACTTACTAAGCTGGCGTACTCACATTACTCCATGCACCTCTGTGTTCAGATCCAGGTACTGGACCATCTCATTAGTTCATTTTTGACGTTCTTGGAGTTTGTTCGAGGATCGAGGTAGCTGCTCAACGTCCCCATCTCATCTTCTTTCCTTTCCCAGTTCATAGATTTTTCACACTTTGTATTTATGTTAATAGCAAATTCATTGTCTTATACGTTGTATTTACCGTCTTAGATGCTCATGACAGTTGACTCCGGAGGCCTGGGTCGGTATTAGATTTTGATCGATTGGGTTATTACCTTCTTGTTGAACTTGTCCTAAAAAGGAAATCTTTATCAGAATATGAGGATATATTTTCTTGTTGATTCCATTGTGTTAGAGGGCTAGCCTAGTTTCACGGTAGGCGCCATCACGACCCTTATTGGTTTGGGGTCGTGACATAAATATTCCTTGAATCCCAGAATATTACTGACTAAATTTTCTGATTATCTTCTTCTTCTTCTACACAACATTTTCCAGTGTGTTTTACGACCATTGAGTGGTTCGAACTTCACCGGAGTTTTTGGTACCAATACGCTGGTGAGTAAATTGTTCTATCCTGTATGGGACGCACTTGAGAAGAAGTACAAGACTGAAGATGCATGCTTGAAGAAGTTCGTGGTTACCAAGTTTGTAGACTATAAAATGATAGACATCAAAACTGTTGGAACCTACGTTCAGGAGCTTCAACTTATTTTTCATGACCTTATTGCTGAAGTTATGGTCGTCAATGAAGCATTTCAAGTGGTTGCAATGGTTGAAAAATTGCCTCTTTCGTGGAGAGATTTCAAGAACTATCTTAATCACAATCGCAAAGAAATGAAGTTGGTAGATCTTCTGATACGTCTCAACATTGAGAAAGACAATAAACAGCCGAAAAGAAGTCTCGTGGAAATTCAATGATCATGTGATCTAATATCGTTGAGGAGACTGCTCCAAATAGTAAGAAGATGAAGAGGTCTTCTGGACAGACTAAGGAGCAGAACAAAAAGAAACTCAATGAAAACTGCTACAATTGTGGAAAAGTTGGTCATAAATGCCCTGATTGTCGTCTCCTGAAAAAGGATAATAAGAAAGGACAGGCCAACATAGTGGAGATGAATGATGACATTGATGATCTATGTGCCATGCTTTCAGAATGCAACCTAGTTAGAAATCCGAATGAGTGGTGGATTGACTCTGGAGCCACTCGACATGTTTGTGATGTCAAAGAAGTATTTGTGACATACTCTACTGCTGGTCCCAAAGAATAGCTTTCCATGGGAAATAATGCAGTAGCCAAGATTGAAGGTTATGGGAAGATATTCCTAAAGATGACTTCCGGCAAGGTGTTAACACTCAACAACGTTCTTCATGTTCCTACTATTAGGAAGAATTTTGTTTTTAGTTCTTTACTTGTGAAGAATGGATTGAAATGTGTATTTGTTTTTGATAAATTTTTTGTAAGCAAGAACGAAATGTATGTTGGAAAAGGATATCTCACAGAGGCCCTTTTCAATTTCAACGTAATGATTATTGACAGTATTAATAGAATTCCAGCTTTTTCTTATTTATTGGAGTCAAATGATATATGGCATATTTGTTTAGGACATGTTAATTATAAAACCTTAAGGAAGTTAATCGATTTAGAAGTATTGCCTAAATTTGAGTGTAACAAATCAAAATGTCAAATATGTGTTGTTCTAAGTTTGTAAAACATCCTTAAAAGTCTGTTGAAAGGACTTCAAATCCTTTAGACTTAATTTATACTGACATTTGTGATATGATATAGATACCCTATCGAGGTGGGAAAAAGTATTTTATTACTTTTATTGACGATTGAACTCGATATTGTTATGTTTATTTGCTTAATAGTAAAGATGAAGAAATTGAAGCATTTAAGAAATAGAATAATGATGTGGAGAATCAATTGAATCAAAAGATCAAAATGATTAGAATTGATCAGGGTGGAGAATATGAATCTTCATTTGCAGAAATGTGTTCGGAATATGGAATTATCCTTCAAGCCACTGCACCATAAACACCTCCATCGGACATTAAAGGAAATGGTGAAATCTTTATTAATAAGTTCCGGATTACCCCAGGGTTTGTGGAGGGAAGCTATCCTTACAGCTAACAGATTACTTAATAGAGTACCCCACAGGAAAACGCAATCTATTCCAACTTGAAATATTTCAAAGTGTGGGGGTGTCTAGCAAATGTACAAGTTCCTTTACCTAAAAGGGTTAAAATTGGACCAAAAATTGTAGATTGCATTTTCATTGGATATGCTACAAACAGTAAAGCATTTGAGTTTTTGGTTCAAAAATCCTATAATCCCGAGATTCATGTTAATACAGTAATGGAATCAGATAATGCTGAATTCTTTGAAAGCGTATATCCGTATAAAACTGAATGCGAGCCGTTAAGTGAAATACATAAATGACCTCGGGAAGAACCAAAGGAAAATACTTCAAGTGTAGAAGATCCAAGGCGTACCAAACGTCAAAGAGCATCTACTTCCTTTGGACCAGATTTTGTGATATTCTTGCTTGAAAATGATCCTCAAACTTTAAAGCAGTTATGTCATTTTCTGAATCAGCATTTTCTGAACAACCTGAGGGTTTTGTGGTTCATGGTAAAGAAAAGAAAGTGTGCAAACTTGTTAAGTTTCTTTATGGACTTAAACAAGCACCCAAACAATGTCATGCCAAATTTGACCAAACAATATTGGCAAGTGGGTATGAGTGTTAAACACATTCCAGGTCATGATGTCATTGCCTCTTTATATGTTGATGACATGTTGATAATTAGCAAAAGTATGGCAGATATAAATGGTACAAAGTACATGTTGGCAAGCAAATTCGACATGAAAGACTTAGGAGTTACGGAAGTAATCTTAGGAATCATAACTCACAAGACTCCACAAGGTCTAGCATTATCACAGTCTCACTACATTGAAAAGGTACTTGACAAATTCAAGTATTTGGATTTCAAAATTGCCAAGACTCTAATTGACGTGAGTTATCCAATTCAAAAGAATGAAGGTGAAAGTGACTCACAACTGGACTATGCAAGAGTATTGAGAAGTTTGATGTATATCATGAATTGTACGTGACTAGATATAGCATGTTCTATTAGCAAACAGAGTTGGTTTGTAAGTAATCCCAATCAAATAGATTGGATGGAAATGAAATGAGTTTTGGGTATCTGAAACATACCCAAAACTATGCTTTACAGTATAATAAATATACATCCATGATCGAGGGATATAGTGATGCAAATTGGATCACCAGATCATCTGAAGTGAAATCCATGAGTGGATATGTTTTCACAATTGGGGGTGGAGCATTATCTTGGAAATCATCCAAACAAACGTGCATGGCCCGTTCCATAATGAAATCTGAATTCATAGCTTTAGATAAGGCCGGTGAAGAAGTTGAATGGCTCCGAAATTTCTGGGAAGATATTACATTTTGACCCAAACCTTTGCCACCTATTTGTATACATTGTGATAGTAAAGCAGCAATAGGCAAGGCATGGAGCGTTATGTATAACGGAAAATCTCGTCATATACGACGGAGGCATAATACTGTTAGACAACTACTCTCTAGTGGTTTTATCATTATTGACTACATAAAGTCAAGAGATAACGTATCATATCCACATACAAAAGGCCTATCTAGAGAGGTAGTTGAAAGATCATCAAAGGGAATGGGGTTAAGGCCTAGGACAAGTCATCATGGCAGTAACTCTACCTAGTAGACTGGAGATCCAAAGAGCGAGGTTCAAAGAGATCAAACAATGTTTTGAATGACGGTTCAACATTTTCTAATAACTCAACCCATTCTCGTGATGAAGAAAATGTTCAAAATCGAGGTAGAGCATTAAGGTTTTTTGATAAGTCAATAAAGCTTAAAGCTTTTTAATGATTTGCTAAGTCTGGCAGAATATGACCAGATAGTGTGTTTATAGGATTACATGTTTAGGAATCACCTATGTGAGTGTGAAGTGTAAGTCGCTTCAAGGGGAATGAAAGTAAAGGGCCATTCTCTAAGCACTCATGAAACCAGGCAATATTCATGGCTGAAGCGAACACAACCGTGAGAACCGTAGATTGTTAAGGATTGATTGTGTGACTTATATTGTCTAGGTATACAAAAAAGCTCGACGGTTCAAAGATATCAAATTTACCTATTGACCGAGTATATCCGATATAAGTTCACTACGAAAAGTTCAAAGGGAAACCTACTTATCCAGATGCAATTAATTATTGCATGTAAAAACCACACACGTCCGTGCATTCCTTTATTTTATATCTATTTACCATTCATGTTGGGTATTGTAGGGATTTTAAGCTTTGTGTAACTTAATTTTAAGCTTGGTGTAGCTTAATTTTAAGCTTGGTGTAGCTTAAGGAGGGTGAATGGGAAATGGAGGGAAAATGAAATATTTGAGTTTCCTTACTTGGCAAAGGGACATTGTCTCATATTGGAGGAAGAAAAGAATTTTGATGGGTATATATATAATTGCTCTTTTTCTAGCTCTTAAAGAGTTAAGAAGAAGGCAAGCCTCACACCGACGTCATCGTCGCTCGCTCGGCTCGGGTTCGGATTCGGATTCGGATTTCGTCCAAGATCGATTGATTGATTAATATTTTTGGACAAAATTTCTTTCAATTAATTCAATTCGGAATAACCCATGACCCGGGACTCGATCCAGTCCAGTCTATTTTTCTTTCTCGGTTTATTTTAAATCCGTTTTTTGTTTTTCCCGCAATATTTCCACCCGTTCTAACAACTATGACTTTTCTGAAAGGTTGCAAACCTTTTCAGACACTCTGTAAAATGAGCAATAAATATTCCTTGAATCCAATAATCTTTACAAACTAAATTTTCTGATTATCTTCTTCTTCTACTACATAACATTTTACCGTGTGTTTTACGACCATTGAGTGGTTCAAAGTTCACCGAAGTTTTGATGTATTGCACATGCGGCGTGATAAGGCGGGATGTATTTATATGCTTATATGTGGGTTGCGCATGTGGCGGAATAAGGTGGGAACATTATGATGCACGTGTGGCGGAATAAGGCGGCCCTTATTATATTGTTATTTGCACACGTGGAAATAAGGTGGGCTATGTCAGGGGTTAGTTGTAAAGAATTGTGACAGCTTGTGGAGGCATTTCTATGTTGTTTAATATTGTTATTGTGGGTTTCTTACCTGTGTGAGCCTTATCGCTTGAGAGTTGTGAGGAAACATCGTACGTGCGGTTCATTCTCCTTTTTATGTTACTAGTTGGTAGAATTCTTGTTAAAACACTTGCCGAGCATACACGTAGTTTAACACTCCTATTAGAGGTGAATTCCTCTTGATTTGCTAGGGGTGGAGGTACACCCTCGTTTATCCATTATATATGTGAGATTTGCCCTCGTTAGCCAGTTAGTTGTCAGCATGACTGTGAGAGTGATGAGGTACGGGATGTCAAGTGTTAGATTTCAGATGCTGGAGGTTTCGTGAGTTATGGTTTGTCTGATATTGGTAAGATTGTGGAAAGAGTTGAATAAGACCTTATGTGAACATCATCGTAGGCTATGAGTTATTGACCTGTTTCCCCCTTACTTTATTGTGACCTTGGGATTTGGATTGTGATTTTGCCGTCATTGCGTATCATCATTTATCATTTTCTCGTTGTTGCTTGTTGTTCTTTCTCCCTTATGGTGAATTATAGCATTAATGTTCTCTTCGTGCAGCCTTTACATATTTATATGTCATTTCTGTTGTACCTATGATTATTCTGTTTATTTGACCAATAGGTGTCTCGACTGTCCCTCGTCACTACTCCACCGAGTTTAGTCTTGATACTTATTGGGCACCGTCGTGGTGTGCTCATGCTACTCTTCTGCACATTTATGTTGTGTAGATACAGGTACTCCAATTTAGTTCTGTCAGCCTTGGAAGAAGGCGTTTTTATAGAGACTTTGAGGTATACCTGCTACGTCCGCAGACCAAAGAGTCACTTTCTATCTTCTGTAATAAGTATAGCCTTTCAGTGTTTTTCCTTTGTTTAGACATTCTTGAGTTAGAACCTCTTATGTATCCCTTAGCTTGTGATATGTGATATTCTGGGTTTTGGGAGCTTCGTGAGCTGTTATTGTATGTGTCGAGCGGCACCTTAAACGTTGTTTATTTTACTAGTTTAGTTTTACTTACTTTCTTCCGCAATTATGGTTTATCTTTCGCATTGTTAGGCTTACCTAGTTGTAAGGACTAGGTGACATCACGACATGTTCACGGAGGGAAAACTAGGGTCGTGAAAAGTTGGTATCAGAGCCCTAGGCTCATAGGAGTCATAGATCATAAGCCGGTTTATTAGAGTCTCGTGGATCGGTGCGGAGACGTCTGTACTTATCTACGAGAGGCTATGTAACTGTTTAGGAAGAATCCTCACTTTATTTGATTTTATTGTCGTGCGATATTTCTTTTGACATCAATTCTAAGCCTCTATCTTCTACTCTCTCATAGATGGTGAGGACACGTGCTACTCGGGACAATCAGGCACCCGCGCCCCCTACCATAGCCGTCAGAGGTCGGGGCTGGGGAAGAGTTCGAAGACGCGCACGTGGTGCAGCGAGGGAACCTACGCGAGCAGCCGCCGAGGTACGACCAGCACATCCAGCCGGAGTACAGGCACCTGACATGCCTACTGCTGCTACTACTCCAGCCCTTCAGGAGACGTTGGCACAGTTAATGAGCATGTACACCACTTTGGCTCAAGCAGGGTTGCTTCCCCTTATTGCAGCCACATCCCAGGCCGGGGGAGGTGCACAGACTCCCACTGCCCGCACTCCTGAGCAGCGAGCTCATGTTGAGCAGGTCCCTGAGATTATTCATGTGCTGCCTGCAGCACCAGTTCCGCCCGAGGGCATGGCAGCGGCTTCCGAGCAGGAGCAGATGAGACTAGAGAGGTTCAAGAAGTATAACCCTCCGGTATTCAGTGGACTAGCGTCAGACGATGCTTTGGGGTTTCTTGATGAGTGTTGCCACATTCTCCGTATTGTGGGTATCTCTGTATTGAGCGGGGATTCTTTCACTACCTTCCAGGTTCGAGGAGACGCCTATGATTGGTGGCGCACCTATGAGTTAGACAGCCCAGACGAGGCAGCTTCACTGACTTGGACCCAATTTTTTGATATGTTCCTGAGAGAGTTTGTTCCTCAGAGCCTCAGGGATGCATGGCGCGCGGATTTTGAGCATTAGTGCCAGGGTGCTATGACTGTCTCGGAGTATGCTGTCTTTTACACCAGTTTGGCTAGACATGCCTCAGCCTTGGTTTCTACTGTTCGCGAGAAAGTTCACCGATTCATTCAAGGGCTTATTCCCAACATCAAATCCAGTATGGCTCGTGAGTTGGAGATAGATATTCCATATCAGCAGGTGGTGAACATTGCTAGGAGGATAGAGGGTATGCATGCTAGAGAGAGGGAGGGCAGGCATAGTGACGAGAGAGAGAGTAGACGAGGTCGGGAGAGAGAGTCTGAGGAGGCGAGGAGGCCTCGTAGATCGGGGAGATATACTGGTCCATATTTTGAAGGAAGGGTGTGTCATGGTAGAGGTTTTGCGGGTCAGCCAGTCGAGTTTGCGCTTCAGGCTTTGCATGGTGACCCAGGTGTTCATGGGTCTCAGAGTACCCGTATCGCACAGTTTCCTCCACCCCGTCAGCAGAGGGGGTGCTTTGAGTGTGGATATACTAGCCACATGGTGAGAGATTGTCTCAGACTTCAGTCCGATGTGTCGCAACGAGGTATTCAGGCAGGTAGAGGGCGCCCAAGAGGGGGAGGCCCGGCTCGTCTATGTGTTACATAGTAGGTTTGAGGCCGGTGCGCCAGTTAAATGTCATTTATGTATGGACTCGGTTTGTTATAAAGGGGCACTATCTGTAGTTCCTCACAGCTCTTCTTATTGGGGTGAGCACCCTTATTTGTTGTCCCACTTATGGGTGCGTTTAATGATTTGTACTCTGTTTATGTGATTATCATGTTGGGGGTTCTATGAGTGATAGCCTTATCTATTGTCTGTTTCTAGCTGTTTTCGAGAGTTACGAGGCTAGTAGTAAATTCATGTTGCTTGTTTCAGTAGGTTTGATGTGAATTCTGAGTATTCTTGGTTACGAGCTGTGATTTCTATGCTCCACCGGTGTGGGAGCAAATCTGTGTTGTGAGTTGTTGATACGTTCAAATTACACCTTAGAAAAGTGTAAGCGATCGTTATCAAATATAGTAACCCAAAAAGGTTGTGGTAGAATCCCACAGAGAACAATATGAGGGCGATTAGGAATGCAAGAGAATTATCACTTATCGCACAATGCCAAACAAATAAGATTTTGGGTTTTGAAAAGTGTTTATAGTTAAATGCGAAAATATAAACTAATCTAGAAAGCAAGTAAAATGATCAATGGCGACAATAATGAATGCATCGGGAATTACACTCAAGTAACGATCCAATGTATTTCACGATTTTACAAATATGAGCGAGTTTATGTTAATTAGCCACGGATAATAATTCTTAATTAGATTTTTCCAAAGACTAATAAGACTTCCTACTTGAATTATTCCTAAACCAATCAAGATATTAAGCACACCCGGATATGGCTACAAGTAGTCCAATCCTATCCCTAGGTAGAATCTATACAATGAGGGTTAAAGCCTCAAGTTCTTGTTAATTAATCTTTCCCAACCCCAAATTATCATTTCCGAAATTAATTCGAGGTTAATGGGCGAGTCGTAGGGTTAGCTAATCCCTTTGGAAACATTAAAGAACAAGAATAATTAAAGTAACAATAACTCACTTCATAAAAGATGAAAAATCATTTAATACATAAGCACAACAAGGTATTTAATCCACACTTCAAACATGAATATTTCCATAAACAAGAACTAGTGTTGGAAAGAAATAATACACACTTAAATATTCAATACAAAGCAAGGAAATGAAGAAACAAACATAAATGGCTAAGAAATTCTTAACCATAAGAGCGAAATCTTCAAATCCCAAGTGTGTGTGCAAACCCTAGCTTCAAGACTTGTTCTTCCCTCCACAAAATTATATTTACAAAGCCAAAGATCTTTTCTAAAAGCTAAAACTACCAAAAGATATCTAAAAATGACTACTAGGTCAAGTATATGAGAATGGGGATGGGAAAATGTGATTTTACATTCTTGTCTAGATCTGATGCTCGATAATCGCACTTGCGGAAGAATCCTCGCAGGTGCGACTCCGCAGGAGCGGAAGTCTGCTCGCAGGTGCGAGCTTTTGAAACACTTGGCATTTTCCGCAGTGGCAGACAATTGGTCGCACCTACGGGATCACAGGTGCGACTTCTCTGTGGGTGGGCTGGTCTTCGCAGGTGAGAGGTCGCACCTGCGACCTAAAATCCACAGGTGCGGAACCACTGAAGCATTTTGTGAATTTTTCACCCCCTTTTGTTCAACTTTCATTCCAATTCAACACCAACCACTTCACGGCATTATTTCCCTGAAAATTAAGCAATTACACACTAATAACAACCTCAAATGATCATTGAACAATGCAAAGTCTAATGAAAAGAGGCCAAAATGAGTGGTAAAATCACCACTTATCAACACCCCCAACTTAGAACTTTAGCTTGTCCTCAAGCAAATCAAAACTAATAACTCAATGATGTTCTACTATGTTAGACACAAGTTGTATTGCTTGTATTCACCATTCCTATTTTCCACATAAGCATTCAAACTTATGGATTTGGTTGGTACTAATAATTAGGCTCAAGTATGCATCTTAATTGAATAACTCCCTCGTTTACAAACAATTTCAAGCATTGCATGGGAGTTCCGAAATAACAAAGTGATAAGAAAAAGCCTCAAGAAGTGACTTGACAACACTAGTCTACTACACATGCTCAACTCGTTTATTTTTTATCATATCAATTTCACCATTCAATCCTTATTCATGTGCACTCACAAGAAAGAAAGAAAGTCCAACTCACACATATTTACAAAGTCACTCACACTCACAAATACTTTCAAGTGCTACAACCAATCATACCGTAGGCTTGCCCTTATTTTAATTTATAGCATTTTTAAAAATATTCGGTTGGAGATCCCATAAGGGCATTATAAGCTTGTAATGTAGGTTTAGGGAAAGGTATGATACATATTTGGGAGAATGGCTAAACCCTCCTTGAACACTACTCACATTTTTCTTTCTTGATGCCCTTTGTTTCTATTCAAACCACATGGCCTAGTTTGCCTCTAGTTACCAACATAGAATAATTTTAGGTACTTCACTACTTTTCTTCAACGCTCCCATATTTATTTACAAAAAAACATTTTTTTTATTTTTTTATTTTTTTATTTTTTTGGAAGCTTGAATAATTTCAAAAGAAACCTTAGTAATTTATACTTTGACACTATACCCCCAACTTAGGCTTTTTGCCTCATTGTCAATATTAAAGGAGGGAAGAGTTCAAAAGAGGAATTATTCTTCAAAAAGGGGAAGGTTAGCATTGAGGTGACCAAAGAAAAAGTTCAAGGCTCAAATGGGGTAACTAGTGATAATATATGTACAATGGTGGCTACAAAGGCTAATGGGGGTTTATTTTGAATACACAAAGAATGCCTAAGATCATTTCTCCAACAAAACATAATTATCATTAGCACTGAAAGACCAACTGGGAAAGTTCTAGATGATGGACGCAAGCACAAGAATTATTTATACAAACACTAACACACATGGCACATGAATCAATCAAGATGGATCAATTTCATCATTCATTTTTTTAGGAGTTTAGAGCAATACTTTGGAACTAGTGTGCAAGGAGTCACTAAAAGAGCCAAGAATATATCACCAAAATTAGCCTTCACCATGCAACTTACTTGTTTTCATTCAAAATCAAATTTCGGAGGGGTATTCTTAGTTCACATTTCTAATTTCTTTAGTACCAAATAATTCAAAAGTCTCTTCCTAGCAAAACAAGCCTAATTCCCTTAAGAAAGTTGTCACACCATCTATCATAGGGACAAGTCACCCTGTTCACTTCAAAAAGTGCTTCTTGGGAAAGAACAGTAGCATGAAGAAAACCCAAGAAAGTATTATTATTACGGCAGTTAAACTAACTACTCAAAATAAAACTAAATCAAACTATCTGATCAAAAATAAAACTAAATTAAACTAACTATTAACAAAACTAAACCAATCACACCAAGCCCAACAAGGGTACATAATATCTATAAATAACAAAGAAGCCCGCCAAAGGCACATAACAATGTCATAAACACATGTCAAAACTAAGTCCCATATAGATAAAACGTACAAGAGCCATAAAATATGCATATGCCACCCCCGACTTAAAATATTGCAGTGTCCTCACTGCACAATATCAAAATAAATGGAAAGTTTGAGGATCCCCCCGAGGTCTGCATCAGACTATCAGACTGCAGGAGAAGTGGCTGGTCAGTGCAGTTGTGCCCCATCGTCATCATCCTCTTCGTCCTCATCAATAGCATCATCCTCATCATCCTCATCAGCAGCATCCTCAGCCTCAGACATGAAGGAGTACTCCTCGCTATCATCGGCATTTGCAACTGGCAGTGGCTTGCTCAGCTGCCCCCGCTTGAAGATTGCTTTTACCCCATCCATATCTTGACTAAGAGCTTCCCCTTCTTCTTATTCTTCACCTTCTCCTTTTTAACCGCATCCTGCAAATCCACATGTGCCTTTGCAAGGCTGGTGTAGGAAGTCTCCATCTGCTTCAGAGAAGCAACATTCTGTCCTA
This sequence comes from Nicotiana knightiana, assembly GCA_005239525.1. Taxonomy (NCBI): domain Eukaryota; kingdom Viridiplantae; phylum Streptophyta; class Magnoliopsida; order Solanales; family Solanaceae; genus Nicotiana; species Nicotiana knightiana. The sequence continues at coordinate 13,737 of ML430674.1, read as the reverse complement.
AGAAGCAACCATCTCCGTATGAGTGTCAAAATATTTCTTCATCTAAGCTCTAGAATAATAGTCAGGTGTGGGCTGTGGATGTGAAGTGGGGGGTCCAGTGGGGAGCTTGGACACAAGGTCCCGAATAAGAATGAGCTGGGAGTTCATATCCCCAAATGGACCTGCTGATGAACTAGGCTGTGAGGTAGACCCAGTCTCGGTGGTAGTGGTGGTCATCTTTCTCTTCTTACCCTTGACAGCTCCACCTTTGCCCTTGACCCTCAATGGCTAGAAGGGCTTGTCAGCCGGCACCCGCAGATCATCAGGGCGTTCCTCAACCTCTGCCCGTCGGTATAACTTAGTGATCAGAGATGGAAATAGTAGCCCAGCCTTATTGTCAATCACAGATTGCCGCATCTCCTGTAGAATATAGTGACCTGGGTTCACTGGAACACCGTCGATAAGGCAGGCCATGATTAGAGCCCTGACGTAGGATACGTCAGTGACATTCCCAGTGGGGGAGACTCTGCTACTCAGTATGTACAACCATATCTTGCTTCGGCCATGAAGTCAGTCGACTTCAAGCCCTTCCTTTTGGTCGCCCATTTTGATCGTACACTTTCTGGGTATAGTTTTGAAACCAGCCATACTGCATTTTCACAATTATCCCGCTCCACCACTGGCTCCATCGGGTGGTTTTGAATTCCTAGGACAGCATTAATATCTTCCACCCCGAATCTCACGTGCTTTCCTCAGATGATGAGGTAAGGATCTCGAAAGGTGGAGCGCCTGAGATTGTCATAGAAATTACGAACCCATATTTCGTTTGCAATGCATGGAGTGCGAATGAAGCATGACCACCAAGACAATACTAGTCGTTCATAGAATTCAGGCATTTTCTCATTCACTTTGTCCATGGACATGCCTCGTTCATGAATCAATTTTTTTGTGAGGAGGTGCTCAAAATACCGGCACTGACAGGCAACTGACATAAACCGGTAGTCATCATATTGCTCTCCAGCTTTCTCCTCAATTTCATAATTTTGGCTTGGGTTCAGGTCCATTTTTTTATCAAAGTACCTATAAAAATTAAAAATGAAGTTAGTTAAGCAGTGGGTATCGTTAAGCATATTAAAACACTGCAAATAGGCCAAAGAACCAGGTCGAACGGGCCCGGGAAGGACCTGTTGCAATCTCACTATTTTTGTGCAAAAATGACAGTTTTCGCACCTGCGGACTTTTGGTCGTACGTGCGGTCTCGCACCAGCGGGAAATTTTTTTGTACCTGCGGTTATTATCGCGCCTGCGGTTTTGGACTCGCTCGCTCCTGCAGTTTTGACCGCTACTGCTATCCTTCGTTCAAAAAGCAACTGCCCAGTAATTTTTTGAAAATTTTGACTTGGGTCTTGCCTTTGGCCACTAATCTATACTCAAGACTTCCAGATTAGTGTACCAAATTGTATTCTAACTTGATTAACACCCTCAATTTTCACTCATACCATAACCCGAACACATTATGAGCGTATGACATTCACCCTCTCCTCATATGAATTTGACGCTCAAAACAACACCACAATTGGTTCAATCACTAGTCTCAACAAAACCTCACTGTAATTCGAACCTAGGTTGCAAAGTAAAAAAACTAAATAATAAAAAGACACGAACATAGACTGTACACGAAAACACCTAATTAACAACAAATAGAGAGGAAGAAGGAAGAGAGGGGAAGAAGTTACCTGATCTTTTATGGTTTCAGTGTGTTATAATTGAGAGATATAAGGGATTTTTCTGTTCTTTGGGAAGTTAGGGCATGGAGAAAAATTTGGGAATTAAACTGAATACGATTTGGTATTTTACCTGGGGCCTGCGCACCTGCAACTAAATTACCGCACCTGCGGTACCTCAGGTACGAAGATAAGAATGCACCTGTGGTTGGTTTTGCACTTGCAATGAGATGATCGCGCCTGCGTTGTCGCACCTGCAGAATTTTGACCGCAGGTGCGAAAATACCTGGGTTTGCGCAGAACATTCTTTGGACGTTTTCGATCGCATTTTTTTTATCGCAAATTCCATTCTGTTATAGCATTTTTGACATAAGGCATCGCACAGCTGGGCAGAATGTTTGCCCAGCAATTTCTTTGTTTTCTTGCACTGGTTTTGACTCCCCGGTATCCCAAACCTGCTCAAATCAACTCCAAAAAATGCGAAACTTTGTAGGTTGGTTAAAATAACTATCATAAGCTATTCTAAAAAGAAAATTTTCAGAAATGACTTAAAAATTCTTGAAACATGATGGGTTGCCTTCCACCAAGCGCCGCATTTAACGTCGTGGCACGACGTAAATAAACTTTTACCATTTTTCTCGCCACTTTGAGGATATGAACTAGGCACCTATATTGGAATCAAGCTTGTGACCAGGGGCGGTGGGGGGTGGTAGATAGATGACCGAGCTAAGCCTTAATGTCTTCATTTTGCACTTCTTGGCTCTCATGTGAGGCATGTCATTTTGCTTTCTTGTTTCCTCAAATTGCAAGATGTATGATAAGAACTTGTTCTCCTCACAATGCTCCATTGACTCGTGTAGTTCAACTTCCGTTTTACCACACAATTCCAATGTTGAAAAATGCTTGGAATGTGCCTTCAAACCTCCAACTTGCAAAATTTTTTGGATTTTGACGTCCTCATTTTCCCCCGGAGTTGAGTCAATTTCAACAAAATTTTCAATCACCCCGGTTGACTCTAATTCGACATTTTTGTTGGCATCACTAATACTCATGGAGTCGATTGGCGGATGTTCAAGGTTTGATTCCTCAAAGTAAAACTCACTCTCACCCTCAGAATTCTCTTCTTGGCTTCCATCTACACTTTCAACTTGAGAGGCATGGCAAGCCTCCATTAATGCTTGCATTTGATCCTCCAAAGTGCGGATGTCCTCATCATTTTGAGTCACTTCATGCTTCAAATCCTCGAGTACAAAGTTGTGCTTTTCCTCATTTTCAAGAATGGCCTCCAACATGAGCATCATCCTCTCATTTTGAGCATTTGAGAGTTCTTCTTGGTTTTGTTCAAGTGCCAAGGAAGAATTTTCAACTTCTTGGATTTCACTCACCTCCAAGGCTTTTTGAACCCTTGAAGCTTCAATCATTGCATCCATTTGTGAGTGTAACCTTTCGAGTGCCAAATCATTTTGGAGACTAGTCTCCAAAAGTTCTTCCAAGGCACTTTTCTCACGGTTCCCTTCTTCAAGTAAGCACTCCAACATGAGCTTGAACTCTTCGTTTCTACCATGCTCACTTTCCTCCACTTCTTCACCCCTAAAATTTCAATCACAAAAAGTAGAATCATCATAGTGGGGGCTTGGGAAAGGGACAGACAAATATACACAATCATCCCAATGACCATTTTGGCAAACCACACCTATCACAAATACTCCACTCATGGGTTTGAGATTGTGCGCACAATCCATCCCCGGGAGAATTTAAATAATTTTTCCATGAGTGTGGTCCTCCACAATAAGGACAAGGGTCATCAAAGTATGAACAACTACCCTCCGACCAATCTTCATTATATGATGCCATAAGTTTTTTTTTAAATGAAAAATTAAGAAAATAAACAAGAAACATAATTACACAAATATTACAAGTTTGAATCAAAGAACTTATGCTTACTTCTCAAACAACCTAAATTACGCCAATTGTTCCCCGGCAATGGCGCCAAACTTTGATACGCTCAAATTACACCTTAGAAAAGTGTAAGCGGTCGTTGTCAAATATAGTAACCCAACAAGGTTGGGGTCGAATCCCACAGAGAACAATATGAGGGCGATTAGGAATGCAAGAGAATTATCACTTATCGCGCAATGCCAAACAAATAAGATTCTGGGTTTTGAAAAGTGTATATAACTAAATGCGAAAATATAAACTAATCTAGAAAGCAAGTAGAATGATCAATAGCGACAAGAATGAATGCATCGGGAATTACACTCAAGTAACGATCCAATGTATTTCACGATTTTACAAATATGAGCTAGTTTATGTTAATTACCCACGGATAATAATTCTTAATTAGCTTTTTCCAATAACTAATAATACTTCCTAATTGAATTATTCATAACCCAATCAAGAGATTAAGCACACCCAGATATGGCTACAAGTAGTTCAATCTTATCCCTAGGTAGAATCTATAAAATGAGGGTTAAAGCCTCAAGTTCTTGTTAATTAATCTTTCCCAACCCCAAATTATCATTTCCAAAATTAATTCGGAGTTAAAGGGCGAGTCCTAGGGTTAGCTAATCCCTTTGTAAACATTAAAGAACAAAAATAATTAAAGTAAGAATAACTCACTTCATATAAGATGAAAAATCAATGAATACATAAGCACAACAAGGTATTTAATCCACCCTTCAAACATGAATATTTCCATAAACAAGAACTAGTGTTGGAAAGAAATACTACACACTTAAATATTCAATACAAAGCAAGGAAATGAAGAAACAAACATAAATGGGTAAGAAATCCTTAACCACAAGAGTGAAATCTTCAAATCCCAAGTGTGTGTGCAAACCCTAGCTTCAAGACTTGTTCTTCTCTCCAAAAAATTATATTTACAAAGCTAAAGATCTTTTCTAAAAGGTAAAACTACCAAAAGATATCTAAAAATGACTGCTAGGTCGAGTATATGAGAGTGTGGATGGGAAAATATGATTTTACATTCTTGTCTAGATCTGATGCTCGATAATCGCACCTGCGGAAGAATCCTTGCAGGTGAGACTCCGCAGGAGCGGAAGTCTGCTCGCAGGTGCGAGCTTTTGAAACACTAGGCATTTTCCGCAGGGGCGGACAATTGGTCGCACTTGTGGGATTGCAGGTGCGACTTGTATTTGGGTGGGCTGGTCTTCGCAGGTGGGTTCAGATCTTCGCAGGTGCGGAATCGCTGAAGCATTTTGTGCAATTTTCACCCTCTATTGTTCAACTTTCATTCCAATTCAACACCAACCACTTCAGAACATCATTTCCCTGAAAATTAAGCAATTACACACTAATAAAAACCTCAAATGATCATTGAACAATACAAAGTCTAGTGAAAAGAGGCCAAAATGAGTGGTAAAATCACCACTCATCAGTTGTAGATAGAAATGATCTAGCGTGAGTCTCTAGATGGGTTGATGTATGCCCCACATGTGATTCAGTGTTGAGGGTGGGACCCTCGTGATTTTAGGTGATTCGATATGTTGAAACCAGGCTGTATACCGCGGTGACGGTTAAATCAGTATAAGATCCTTGTGAGTCCTTTGTATACTTTCATTCTCTCTTGTTAGATGTTTTGTAGGTTTTTTGTTTTGTAGATTATGCTAGTTTGACTTGTTTGACAGTTCCCTTATGTGTTTCCCTTCCCATACCCAATCATTTTCGTTCTATTCTTCGTGAGTATTAGCTTGTGGGGCGTGTGCCCGTTGGTATTAACTGAGGTGAGGTTATTCAAGTGTTTTTTATATGGTTTTTGTGGTTATTGTATCATTGCCAGTGTTATGGAGGTTTGAAAAGAGTTCCTATTGAATATGAGGCTTATGGCCGGTACGGATTTGATCTCAGGCAAGTATTGCTATCAAAAATGTTCTTGTGAGCCTATATGTGGTGTGTCATATTGTGTGGTTGTACCCTGCGTGTGTGGCATGAATTGAAGCAGCTGGTTGAAACTGGTACCAAAAATGGATTTAGAATCGGGTCTTTTGGAAATGGATGGAAGGTGATAATTTTGGCTTGAAGGCTTAGTAGTATTGCTAGAAAGGTTAAATTTCAGTTGAGATGGTGTCGTCAGGCTTAAAGTGGATCAGGGTGACATGGGATCACCCGCGGGTGTATGTTTGAAGTGCGCACTCAGTGACTTGAGGACTTCGAAGGGAATCTAGCACATTCGAGGACGAACGTTGGTTTTAAGAGGGGAGAATGTAATGATCCGACCGGTCGTTTTGAGAAATCAAGCTCCGTTCAGCGACATAAGGTATGGAACAACTTCAGGATATGAGTATCGACTTGCGTGCATGGTAATTCGGCTTTCGAATGGTTTAGAGTAAAATTGGAAGAAGGAACCTTGTTTTGGAAGTTTGAACGATGAAAAAAATTGACCAGAATTGGAATTTTGGGTAAACCACCTCGGAATGGGTCGTGGACAATCTCAACAGCTTCGTATGGTGATTTTGGACTTAGGCGCGTGGTCAGAATGCATTTTGGAAGTCCGTAGCTCATTTAGGCTTGAAATGTCGAAGGTTGAATTTTTTAAGTTTCCAGTCTGATAGTGAGTTTTTGATCCGAGGGTGGGAATGGACATACGGAAGCTGGAGCAGCTCCATTATGTCATTTTGGACTTTTCTTCAATATTGGGCGTCATTCCGAGTTGAATTGATAGGTTTCAGCATCAGATTCGATATATGAAAAATTGGAAGTTCATAAGCTTGATTTTTCGTTTGATTCGTCCTTTCGATGTTGTTTTATGTGATTTGAAACTTCAAGTGAGTCTGTGTTAGGTTATATGACTTGTGTGTGTGATTAGACGGGGTCCCGGGAGCCTCGGGTGTGTTTCGGATGGGCTACGGATCATTTTCTTCCATTTTGAACTGCTGAAGTTGTTGTTTCTGATATCCTTCTTTGCGATCGCGAAGATTCTCCCGCGATCGCGATGCCTTACTGAAGACCACCTGGAATTTTCCTCTTCACGTTCGCATGATCCCTCTCGCGTTCGCGAAGCCCAGCTTACCTTCCCCATCGCGTTCACGTATGCTATCACGCGTTCGCGTAGAGTAACTTCTGGACCTCACTATTTTCTTCATCGCGTTCGCGTTCCAAACATCACGTTCGCGTAGCCTTGTCAGCTAAGGCCTTCGCATTCACGTACAGATCCTCGCGATCGTGAAGAGCATTTTTGGCAGCCTTTATCTTTCTTCTTCGCAAACGCGAGCCTACTTCCGCGTTTGCGATGCATTAAATGCATGGGCAGTTATAAACACTTCAAAACCGAGGGTTAGCCATTTTTATCAAAACACAAGCTTGGGAGAAATTTTGAAGGTTTTTCGAGGGAAACTACTGGGTAACGATTCTCTACTCCCTTATTCTTAGAACCCACTAATCTAATCACTAATTCCTCCTTAATTTCGGATTTTTGAATGAAAAATGGGTAAAACTTCATAGACCGAATTTTTGAGTTTTGATTGGGTTTTTGACATCCGTTTTGAGAGATTTTTATATGGTTAGAGTCGTGAGAGTATGAGGTTTCTAAAAACGTTAATTTCACCCGATTCCGAAATGTTGGCCTCAGGGGCGTTTTGGTCATTTTATCTAAATTCGCATCTTTACTTTGAATTAAATAGTAGAATCAGTTGCGTGAGATTTTATTTACGATATGTAATTGAATTGAATAGATTTGGGCCATTTGGAGTCGGATACTCGTGGCAAACGTGTGGTTTCGAGTTGATTTTTTAGCCGGTTCGAGGTAAGTATCTTGCCTAACCTTGTGTGGGTGATTTCCCCTTAGGATTTGAGTCTTCTCTGTTGATTGTATTCCTTGTACGTGAGGTGACGAGTGCGTACTTGGATTTACTTGTGGAAATTTTCCCTTATTAGTTTCTTAGCTCCTTGTAACTACTGAGTATGAAGTTGTTTTCACATGATTGAGTTCCCTGTTATTAGTTTCACCTCTATATGTGTTTACTTGGAAATTATTTGCCCATTTTTTAGGTTATTCTTGTTGCATAATTGACTCTTGCCTTGTTTAACTGAAAAACCCTTCTATAGTCGCGTTACCTTCATAATTGCTTGTCTCTATTTGGAAATCATTAGGATCTCTCATGTAATTAATTGGTCTTAATGGAGGTTACGGTTATCTTTTCTCTGCTCATCCTTACTTGAAATCATTGTATATTCTTCGTAACTTGCCCAACTGTAAAAGAAGTTAGATATCCTATGTTTAGTTAATAATTACTTATTTGAAATTATTTGATTCATGTTAACTTCCTTGTTCTTGAACTACGTATTATGGAATTGTTGTTTCATATTATTCTCCCTTGTTGCGTTGTTCTTATTACGCTTAGTATTCTCTATTATGGTTACTCCTTGGAACTAGTTGTACCATCTCCTGGTGAACGGAGGCACCTGAGTTGACTTCCTTGTGTTGTTCTTGTAAACATTGTCATTTGTTGTGTTGTACTTGTTGATATTGTGATGCATGAGGTTTCTACCGTGCGATTGTTGATATTGTGATGCACAAGGTTTCTGCCGTGCGATTGTTGATATTGTGATGCACGAGGTTTCTGCCGTGCGATTGTTGATATTGTGTGCATGAGGTTTCTTCCGTGCGATTGTTGATATTGTGATGCACGAGGTTTTTGCCATGCGATTGTTGATATTGTGATGCACGAGGTCTCTTTCGTGCGATTGTTGTTGAGGGGTTGCACGAGGTCTTTGTCGTGCTATTATTGCTTTTGATGTATTGCACATGCAGCGTGATAAGGCGGGATATGTTTATATGCTTATATGTGGGTTGCGCATGTGGCGGAATAAGGAGGGAACATTATGATGCACGTGTGGCGGAATAAGGCGGCACTTATTATATTGTTATTTGTACACGTGGCGAAATAAGGTGGGCTATGTCAGGGGTTAGTTGTAAAGAATTGTGACGGCCTGTGGAGGCATTTCTATGTTGTTTAATATTGTTATTGTGGGTTGCTTACCTGTACGAGCCTTATCGCTTAGGAGTTGTCAGGAAACATCGTACGTGCGGTTCGTACTCCTTTTTATGTTACTAGTTGGTAGAATTCTTGTTAAAACACTTGCACGAGCATACATGTAGTTGAACACTCCTATTAGAGGTGAATTCCTCCTGATTTGCTAGGGGTGGAGGTACGCGCTCGTTTATCCATTATATATGTGAGATTTGCTCTAGTTAGCTAGTTAGTTGTCAGCATGACTATGAGACTGATAGGGCACGGGATGCCAAGTGTTAGATTTCAGATTCTGGGGTTTCGTGAGTTGTGGTTTGTCCGAGATTGTTAAGATTGTGGAAAGAGTTGAATAAGACCTTAGGTGAACATCATCGTAGGGTATGAGTTATTGACCTGTTTCCCCCTTACTGTGTTGTGTCCTTGGGATTTGGATTGCGATTTTGCCGTAATTGCGTATCATCATTTATCATTTTCTCATTGTTGCTTGCTGTTCTTTCTCCCTTATGGTCAAATATAGCATTAATGTTCTCTTCGTGCAGCCTTTACATTTTTATATTTCATTTCTGTTGTACCTATGATTATTCTGTTTATTTGACCAATAGGTGTCTCGACTGTCCCTCGTCACTAATCCACCAAGGTTAGTCTTGATACTTACTGGGCACCGCCGTGGTGTGCTCATGCTACTCTTCTGCACATTTTTTGTGTGCAGATACAGGTACTCCCATTCACTTCTGTCACCCTTGGAAGAAGGTGTTTCTATAGAGACTTCGAGGTATATCTGCTACGTCCGCAGACCGAAGAGTCACTTTCTATCTTATGTAATAAGTATAGCCTTTCAGTATTTTTCCTTTGTTTAGAAATTCTTGAGTTAGAACCTCTTATGTATCCCTTACCTTGTGATTTGTGAGATTCCGGGTTTTGGGAATTTTGTCAGCTTCGAGAGCTGTTATTGTATGTGCCGAGCGGCACCTTAAACGCTGTTTATTTTACTAGTTAATTTTAATTACTTTCTTCTGAAATTATGGTTTATCTTCCGCATTGTTAGGCTTACCTAGTTGTAGGGACTAGGTGTCTTCATGACAAGTTCACGGAGGGCGAATTGGGGTCGTGACAATAAAGTAGTAAGACATGGTGTTTTCAAGTAAAGTGGAGTATTTACCGATGATGTGTTATCGTCGTCCTCGATCGAATGGAATGTGTTAAGTTCGTCAGTGCCATGGTTTCATTGGTTGCATGGGGTGAGAGTATTGTAAAGAAGTATTGAAGAAGAGGATGTTAGAAATCGTGCGATGCGATGGTTCAGTATTGGATAAGTATTTATAATGAAGGCAGCTCGAGATAGATGATCTTCGGAGAGTTTGAAGTCATGGAGAACTTCTGGATTAAAAACATCAGAGAATGATATTGAATGGAGGCAGCAATTGGGCAGCATACGATGAAGGAAGATATGTGAAAAATGATAGGCAGTGGTTCCATTTCTAGGAGGCCAGGTGTAAGAGGCGTATGTCGAGCACTCACATAGAGGGGGAGTTTGACCTAAGTGGGGGAGCGACAGCATAGTGGTGAATTAGAAGGTATTGTAGCGCATTTAGTAGATGTCTATTTGGAGCAGACGGACTGGTAAGGTTGGTGAATGAGAACGGGCGTAGGATGGGGTAGTGATGTTGCAGAGAGTGTGCATTTCAGCATCGTTGGAAGGTGTCAGTTGGTGATTTCCACGGGTGGGTTACCTCTTGTGAGTAAGTTAGCGGTCGTGTTGTTGGCAAGTCTCGGTGAGGGATTCTAGTGGCGGTTTGGTAGGAGGCAGGATGTGTGAATGATGCTAGAGAATTTGAGTAATTAGGGAGTGCTAGCAAGAGGATTTGGAAGAATTGGACGGATCAGTTGAGCAAGATTCATGTTAACAAAGGAGAAAGGATCCCAGCAGGGTCTAGAGTAGTGCTAGGAGTAGCTTCAGGCTATGTGGGGGAGTCCCACCACCTGCAGCTGGGCTGTAGGATTGTGTTCTCATGTGGTTGCAGATTCTCGGCATATTGGCAAGTTAGTAAAGCTAAGGGAAAGGAGTAGAATGGTAATTGTGCATGGGATTTGATGAATGTGTGCAAACGTTTGTCCTATTGGACCAGGGTTAGGCTTTGAAAGATTCAGAATTTTGCTTAATTCATAGATGAGCTTTCACAGTATAATTTTTTGGGAATAGGGAAGGTGGTTGAAATTGTACATGTACGGCAGTGATCAGTTTCGTCAGTGTAATTAAAGCATGCATGTTGTTTTTGTAGATGTGTGTAAGGATTGTCGGCTGTCGTAATGGATTTCATTTGGGAGCATTTGAGTGTTATGGCCTGTCAGGTGTAGGCGGATCCCGGAAGGGTTATGGTGGTTCAAACCACTACTTAAAGATTTGCATGTTGGGTGATTCTGAGAATTCACTTGAGTGTTGTTATTGTTCTCTTGAATTGGGATAAGTAAAAGGATTCTATATGATGAAGTGTTCATCCTATTAGTGGTTCAGAAGTTATGATGGAATTCATGCGTTATCTCATATTAGCATGTTAGGTGCAGTAAGCTATAGGTAACTGGAAAGTAAGTATAGAGGTTACGGTTTTGTGTTGACAAGGATGTCATGAGCTCGGATGAGTAGGGAAAAAGTGATTTGAAAGTTCAGAGTAAGCTAGTGTAATCTTCAGTGTCACCTAAGATCGATATTCGGTGAGAGAGGCTTTGTACCCTAGTCATGGGTTCTTGATGTGTTTTGCGGCCTTAGCGTGGTCGGTCTTATGGATGGGTAGACATGTTACCTCATGGAGGGTTGTGGGAGCGTGACCACGGGAAGATGGTATAAGTGTGACAGGTAGTCACCTGATTGGTTGAAGATTTGGACCAAGTATTAGGAAGTGCAATATTGCTTGTTTGAAAATTTATGCCAGGAAGGCGTTCGGTCCAGTTGGTTGTGGATTGTGGGATGTTGTCCCGGCTATGATGGTTGTTCTTGCGTATTATGAAAGGAAGGGGGTGAATATGGACCCAGGTAAGGCTATTAGCCTAGTTTGGTGCGAGCAAGGTAGACTCGATGTTTGTGGATGGATTTAAATATGATTATGGGCTTCATGTGAGGCAGATATGTTCATTTCAGTATAGCGCTCCTCAAGGAGGGGTGTTGGGATATCAGGTGTTGTCCCGTCCTCGTCAAATTCAGGTAATATTATGATTTTGTCGTGTGAGTTGTGAAATTGCTTGATAATTTTGTATGTATTGAGATCCTACGTAGTGGTGATGTTATGTGAGCAGGATAGCTCTTGAGATCCAGAGTGTGTGTGTGTGTGTGTGTGTATATATATATATATATATATATATATATATATATCACACCTTAGTCGTGCTTGAGTTTTGTAGCATATGGCGTTATCAGTCTCCCCAGGATGGTATTATGCACTTAGCGTGCTTGTGACCGATATTCGGTAATGTCTAATAATGAGCAATTCAGCTCCGTGTATATTTTCTGATGTGAATTTTTTTGATGGGATCAGGTGGCACGCCACCGCGGGTATGTTAACAGTGCGATGATGAGTAAGGTTCCTATATTTATTGTTCTTGTGTTTTACTTTCTATTTTCCGAGAAGAGTTCATAATAAGTTGTGTGAGTCGAGTAGTCCCTTCCTCGGTCATTCCTTATGTATCATGTTCGAGTTGTGGCCTATTGGAGCGTTGTGGTGTCATGTGAGACTGTTGGTCATGTTGGGGTGATTTGTTGTCTGAGCAGCTCATATTGGGTGAGATGAGATTATTGGATCAGGGATCAGTGCGATAAGATTATGTTAAGTACATTGAAGGACAATTAGCAACGGTTGGTTCATAATGAGGTGATGATTCAGACGAGATGTTCATTGATTTGTCAACTCTGCAGTTGGGTATGAATTTCTACACATCTCCTCTGTTGTGGTGGTATCGTCGACATTATAGCAGGATATATGTATATTTGCTATGAGGTGCATCGGGAGCATCAGATCCATGAAATTTTGTCTTTTAAGGTTCAGGGAGTGTCATTGTGGTCAGATAATGAATTTTGCGGTGCATGGTGCTAATTCAGCAAAGGTATGCAGTCATGTTTTGGTATGTCATGTGGTAGTTGATACGATGATTATATTGGAACTAGACCTGGCAGAGAAATTTCAGTTATTAGAACTAGGTTCTAAGCTTATTATATGGATAAAAGAAGAAATCTTCAGATTTTATCTAGCTAATGTACTCAACGGGGTTGTGGTAGCACGGGAAGGTGCTCGGGGTGTTAAACGGTGATTTCCGATCACTCCAGAGCATTTCTTAGTACATCCGAGCACGAACGTCTGTTTGAGATCTAGGGCGTCGTTCGACGATTTGAAGTCGTGAGCATCTCCATTTCAGGTATTATGCCTTGTAGGTGTAGTCGGAATTGAATTTCGGGATGTTTAGAGTTGATTTGGAAAGAAAATTCTCATTTCAGAAGCCTTAAGTTGGACAATTGAACTAAGATTGGACTTTTGAGTAAACGACCTAAGAATCAGGATTTGAAGATTCTTGTAGGTTCGTATGATTATTTCGAACTTAGGCGTATGTCCGGATCAGGTTTTGGATAACCCGAGAGCGTTTCAGTGTATATTGTGGAAGTGAGCATTTTTGAAGGAATTTCCTAAGTTTGGCTTGAAGCGAATTTCAGTGATATTGATGTCCGTTTGGGATTCCTAGTCTGGGAATAGCTCCGTATGGTGATTCTGGAGTTGGGAGTGCGATCAGAAGTGAATTTGGATGTCCGTCGGTCATTTTGACGTCATTTGGCTAACAATAGAAATTTGGAGGTTTTTGAGAAATCCGTCTGGAAGTGGAAATTTTGATATTGGGGTCGGAATGTGATTCCGGAAGTTAGAGCAGGTCCATAATGTTGAATATGACTTTTGTGCAAAATTTGGGGTGAATCGGAGGTGATTTGACGGGTTTCGACATCGGAGGTAGAACTTGGAAATTTCTAAGTTCATAAAGTTGGGATTTGGGTGCGATTCGTGGTTTCGATG
>ML430673.1:9800-37526 GCA_005239525.1 Nicotiana knightiana | reverse complement strand
AGGCGATAATACATGCACGACTGGCGGAATTCTAGTTTAATTGCCATAAATTGCCACAAAATGTAACTTGATCATTTCGAAGTGTTTGTTATGGTTCCTTGGGTCGTATTTGATGTCCCGGACATTTATCATGCGATATGTTACCAGCTCCCTACCAAGTCGTCCGGCCTGGACCATGGCGGGCGATATTACATGCACGACTGGCGGAATTCCAATTTAATTTCTATAAAATGCCAAAAATGTAACTTGATCATTTCGAAGCGTTGATTATGGTTCCTTGGTTCGTATTTGATGTCCCAAAATAATATCATTCTATCCGGTACCAGCTCTATACCAAGGCGTCCGCCCTAGACCATGGCAGGCGATAATAGAGGCACGACTCACGGAATTCCAATTTAATTGCCATAAAATGCGAAAAAATGTAACTTAATCATTTCAAAGCGTATGTTATGGTTCCTTGGGTAGTATCTGATGTCCCTGACCAATATCTTGCAATCCTCTACGGGCTCCGTACCAAGGCGTCCAACATGGACCATGGTAGGCGATAATATAAGCACGACTGGCGGAATTCCAGTTTAATTGACATCAAATGCCAAAAAATGTAAATTGATCATTTTGAAGCGTTGGTTATGTCTCTTTGGGTCATATATGATGACCTGGACAAATATCATGCGATCCGGTACACGCTCCATACCAAGGCGTCCGGCCTGGACCATAGATGGCGATAATACAGGCACGACTGGCGGAATTCCAGTTTAATAGCGATAAAATGACAAAAAATGTAACTTGATCATTTCGAAGAGTTGGTTATGGTTCCTAAGGTCTTATTTGATGTCCCATACAAATATCATCTGATCCGGTACCGGCTCCGTACCAAGGCGTCTCGCCTGGACCATGGTAGGCGATATTACAGGCAAGACTGGCGGCATTCCAGTTTAATTGCCGTAAAATGATCAAAAATGTAACTTGATCATTTCGAAGCGTTAGTTATGGTTCCTTGGGTCGTATTTGATGACCCGGACAAATATCATGCCATCCGCTACCGGTTCCATACCAAGGCGTCCGGTCTGAACCATGGTAGGCGATATTACAGGCAAGACTGGCGGCATTCCAGTTTAATTGCCGTAAAATGATTAAAAATGTAACTTGATCATTTCGCAGCGTTGGTTATGGTTCCTTGGGTCATATTTTATGTCCCGGAAAAATATCATGCGATCCGGTACCGGCTCCGTACCAAGGCGTCCGGCCTGGACCATGACAGGCGATAATACATGCACGACTGGCGGAATTCTAGTTTAATTGCCATAAATTGCCACAAAATGTAACTTGATCATTTCGAAGTGTTTGTTATGGTTCCTTGGGTCGTATTTGATGTCCCGGACATTTATCATGCGATATGTTACCAGCTCCCTACCAAGTCGTCCGGCCTGGACCATGGCGGGCGATATTACATGCACGACTGGCGGAATTCCAATTTAATTTCTATAAAATGCCAAAAATGTAACTTGATCATTTCGAAGCGTTGATTATGGTTCCTTGGTTCGTATTTGATGTCCCAAAATAATATCATTCTATCCGGTACCAGCTCTATACCAAGGCGTCCGCCCTAGACCATGGCAGGCGATAATAGAGGCACGACTCACGGAATTCCAATTTAATTTCCTTAAAATGCGAAAATATGTAACTTAATCATTTCAAAGCGTATGTTATGGTTCCTTGGGTAGTATCTGATGTCCCTGACCAATATCTTGCAATCCTCTACGGGCTCCGTACCAAGGCGTCCAACATGGACCATGGTAGGCGATAATATAAGCACGACTGGCGGAATTCCAGTTTAATTGACATCAAATGCCAAAAAATGTAAATTGATCATTTTGAAGCGTTGGTTATGTCTCTTTGGGTCATATATGATTACCTGGACAAATATCATGCGATCCGGTACACGCTCCATACCAAGGCGTCCGGCCTGGACCATGGATGGCGATATTACAGGCACGACTGGCGGAATTCCAGTTTAATAGCGATAAAATGACAAAAAATGTAACTTGATCATTTCGAAGCGTTGGATATGGTTCCTTGGATCGTATTTGATGTCCCANAAATTCCAAAAAATGTAACTTGATCATTTCGAAACGTTGGTTATGGTTCCTAAGGTCATATTTGATGTCCCGGACAAATATCATATGATTCGGTACCGGCTCCATACCAAGGCGTCCGGCCTAGACCATGACAGGCGATAATAAAGGAACGACTCACGGAATTCCAGTTTAATTTCCATAAAATGCCAAACAATGTAACTTGATCTTTTCGAAGCATTGGTTATGGTTCCTTGGGTCGTATTTTCTCTCCAGGAAAACTATCATCCGATCCGGTACCGGCACCGTAAAAAGGCGTCTGGCTTGGACCATGGCAGGCGATAATACAGGCACGACTGGCGGAATTCAAGTTTTATTGCCATAAAATACCAAAAAATATAACTTGATCATTTCGAAGAGTTGGTTATGGTTCCTAAGGTCTTATTTGATGTCCCAGACAAATATCATGTGATCCGGTACCGGCTCCGTACCAAGGCGTCTCGCCTGGACCATGGTAGGCGATAATACAAGCACGACTCAAGGAATTCCAATTTAATTTCAATAAAATGCCAAAAAATGTAATTTGATTATTTCGAAGCGTTAGTTATGGTTCCTTGGATCTTATTTGATGACCCGGACAAATATCATGCGATCCGGTACCGGCTCCGTACCAAGGCGTCCGGCCTGAACCATGGCAGGCGATAATACAGGCACGACATGCGAAATTTCAGTTTAATTGCCATAAAAAGACAAAAAATGTAACTTGATACTTTCGAAGCGTTGGTTATGGTTCCTTGGGTCATATTTTATGTCCCGGACAAATATCATGCAATCCGGTACCGGCTCCGTACTAAGGCGTCCAGCCTGGACCATGGCAGGCGATAATACATGCACGACTGGCGAAATTCCTGTTTAATTGCCATAAATTGCCAAAAAATGTAACTTGATCATTTCGAAGCGTGTGTTATGGTTCCTTGGTTCGTATTTGATGTCCCAGAAAAATATCATGCTATCCGATACCGGATCCGTACAAAGGCGTCCGACCTGGACCATGGCAGGGGATAATACATGCACGACTGGCGGAATTCCAGTTTAATTGCCATAAATTGCCAAAAAATGTAACTTGATCATTTCGAAGCGTGTGTTATGGTTCCTTGGTTCGTATTTGATGTCCCAGAAAAATATCATGCTATCCGATACCGGATCCGTACAAAGGCGTCCGACCTGGACCATGGCAGGGGACAATACATGCACGACTGGCGGAATTCCAGTTTAATTGCCACAAAATGCCAAAAATGTAACTTGATCATTTCGAAACGTTGGTTATGGTTCCTTGGGTTGTATTTGATGTCCCGAAGAAACATCATGTGATTGGGTACTGGCTCAGTACCAAGGCGTCCCGGCCTGGACCATGGCAGGCAGTAATACAGGCACGGTTGGCGGAATTCCAGTTTTATTGCCATAAAATACCAAAAAATGTAACTTGATCATTTCGAAGCATTGGTTATGGTTCGTAAGGTCGTATTTGATGTCCCAGACAAATATCATACGATCTGGTGCCGGCTCCGTACCAAGGCGTCTGGGCTGGACCATGGCAGGCGATAATACAGGCACGACTCAAGGAATTCCAATTTAATTACCATAAAATGCCAAAAAATGTAACTTGATCATTTCGAACTGTTAGTTATGGTTCCTTGGGTCGTATTTGCTGTCCTGGAAAAACATCATGCAATCCGCTACCGGCTCCGTACCAAGGCGTCTGGCCTGGACCATGGCAGGCGATAATACAGGCACGACTGGCGGAATTCCAGTTTAATTGCCATAAAATGAAGAAAAATGTAACTTGATCATTTTTAAGCGTTGGTTATGGTTTCTTGGGTCGTATTTGATGTCCCCGATAAATATCATGTGATCCGGAACCTGCTCCGTACCAAGGCATCCGGCCTGGACCATGGCGGGCGATATTACATGCACGACTGGTGAATTCAAGTTTAATTGCCATAAAATGACAAAAATGTAACTTGATCATTTCGAAGCGTTGGTTATGGTTCCTTGGGTCGTATTTGATGTCCCGAAAAATTATCATGCAATACGATACTGGCTTCGTACCAAGGCGTCCGGCCTGGACCATGGCGGGCGATATTACATGCACGACTAGCGAAATTCGAGTTTAATTTCCATAAAATGCCAAAAATATAACTTGATCATTTCTAAGCGTTGATTATGGTTCCTTGGGTTGTATTTGATGTCTCGGAAGAATATCATGCTATCCAGCACCAGCTCTTTGCCAAGGCATTCGACCTAGACCATGGCAGGTGATAAATAGAGGCACGACTCGCGGAATTCAAATTTAATTGCCATAAAATACCACAAAATGTAACTTAATCATTTCGAAGCGCATGTTATGGTTCCTTGGGTCGTATTTGTCGTCCCAGACAAAAAACATACGATCCTGTACCGGCTCCGTACCAAGGCATCCGGCCTGGACCATGACAGGCGATAATATAGGCACGACTGGCGGAATTCCAGTTTAATTGCCATAAAATGCCAAAAAATGTAACTTGATCATTTCGAAGCATTAGTTATGGTTCCTTGGGTAGTATTTTCTTTCCCTGACAAATATCTTGCAATCCGGTACCGGCTCCGCACCAAGGCGTCCAGCCTGGACCATGGTAGGCGCTAATACAGGCACGACATGCAAAATTCCAGTTTCATTGTCATAAAATGCCGAAAAATGTACTTGATCATTTCGAAGCATTGGCTATGGTTCCTAAGGTCGTATTTGATTTCCCAGACAAATATCATGCAATCCGATACCGGCTCTATACCAAGGTATCCGGCATGGACCATGGCAGGTGATAATACAGGCACGACTGGCGGAATTCAAATTTAATTGCCATAAAATGCCAAAAATTGTAACTTGATCATTTTGAAGCCTTGGTTATGGTTCCTTGGGTCGTATTTGCTGTGCGGGACAAATATCATACGATCCAGTACCGGCTCCATACCAAGGTGTCAGGCCTGGACCATGGCAGGCGATAATACAGGCATGACTGGCGGAATTCCAATTTAATTTCCATGAAATGCCAAAAAATGTAACTTGATCATTTCGAAGCGTTGGTTTTTTTTCCTTGGGTCCTATTTGATGTCCCGTACAAATATCATGTGATCCAGTACCGGCTCTGTACTAAGGAGTCCAACCTGGACCATGTCAGACGATAATACATGCACGACTAGCGGAATTCCAGTTTAATTGCCACAAAATTCCAAAAAATGTAACTTAATCATTTCGAAACGTTGGTTATGTTTCCTAAGGTCATATTTGATGTCCCGGACAAATATCATATGATTCGGTACCGGCTCCATACCAAGGCGTCCGGCCTAGACCATGGAAGGCGATAATAAAGGCACGACTCGCGGAATTCCAGTTTAATTTCCATAAAATGCCAAACAATGTAACTTGATCTTTTCGAAGCATTGGTTATGGTTCCTTGGGTCGTATTTTCTCTCCAGGAAACCTATTATGCGATCCGGTACCGGCACCGTAAAAAGGCGTCTGGCTTGGACCATGGCAGGCGATAATACAAGCACGACTGGCGGAATTCCAGTTTTATTGCCATAAAATACCAAAAAATATAACTTGATCATTTCGAAGAGTTGGTTATGGTTCCTAAGGTCTTATTTGATGTCCCAGACAAATATCATGCGATCCGGTACCGGCTCCGTACCAAGGCGTCACGCCTGGACCATGGTAGGCGATAATACAGGCACGACTCAAGGAATTCCAATTTAATTTCAATAAAATGCCAAAAAATGTAACTTGATCATTTCGAAGCGTTAGTTATGATTCCTTGGGTCGTACTTGATGACCCGGACAAATATCATGCGATCTGGTACCGGCTCCGTACCAAGGCGTCCGGCCTGAACCATGGCAGGCGATAATACAGGCACGACAGGCGAAATTTCAGTTTAATTGCCATAAAAAGACAAAAAATGTAACTTGATAATTTCGAAGCGTTGATTATGGTTCCTTGGGTCATATTTTATGTCCCGGACAAATATCATGTAATCCGGTACCGGCTCCGTACCAAGGCGTCCGGCCTGGACCATGGCAGGCGATAATACATGCACGACTGGCGAAATTCCTGTTTAATTGCCATAAATTGCCAAAAAATGTAACTTGATCATTTCGAAGCGTGTGTTATGGTTCCTTGGGTCGTATTTGATCTCCCAGAAAAATATCATGCTATCCGGTACCGGATTCGTACAAAGGCGTCCGGCCTGGACCATGGCAGGGGACAATACATGCATGACTGGCGGAATTCCAGTTTAATTGCCATAAAATGCCAAAAATGTAACTTGATCATTTCGAAACGTTGGTTATGGTTCCTTGGGTTGTATTTGATGTCCCGAAGAAACATCATGTGATTGGGTACTGGCTCATTACCAAGGCGTCCCGGCTTGGACCATGGCAGGCGGTAATATAGGCACAGTTGGCGGAATTCCAATTTTATTGCCATAAAATACCAAAAAATGTAACTTGATCATTTCGAAGCATTGGTTATGGTTCGTAAGGTCGTATTTGATGTACCAGAAAAATATCATACGATCCGGTACCGGCTCCGTACCAAGGCGTCTGGGCTGGACCATGGCAGGCGGTAATATAGGCACAGTTGGCGGAATTCCAATTTTATTGCCATAAAATACCAAAAAATGTAACTTGATCATTTCGAACTGTTAGTTATGGTTCCTTGGATCGTATTTTCTGTCCTGGAAAACCATCATGCAATCCGCTACCGGCTCCGTACTAAGGCGTCTGGCCTGGACCAAGGCAGGCGATAATACAGGCACGACAGGCGGAATTCCAGTTTAATTGCCATAAAATGAAGAAAAATGTAACTTGATCATTTTTAAGCATTGGTTATGGTTCCTTGGGTCGTATTTGATGTCCCCGACAAATATCATGTGATCCGGAACCGGCTCCGTACCAAGGCATCCGGCTTGGACCATGGCGGGCGATATTACATGCACGACTGGTGAATTCCAGTTTAATTGCCATAAAATGACAAAAATGTAACTTGATCATTTCGAAGCATTGGTTATGGTTCCTTGGGTCGTATTTGATGTCCCGGACAATTATCATGCGATACGATACTGGCTTCGTACCAAGGCGTCCGACCTGGACCATGGCGGGCGATATTACATGCACGACTAGCGAAATTCGAGTTTAATTTCCATAAAATGCCAAAAATATAACTTGATCATTTCGAAGCATTGATTATGGTTCCTTGGGTCGTATTTGATGTCTCGGAAGAATATCATGCAATCTGGCACCAGCTCTTTACCAAGGCGTTCGACCTAGACCATGGCAGGTGATAAATAGAGGCACGACTCGCGCAATTCCAATTTAATTGCCATAAAATGCCACAAAATGTAACTTAATCATTTCGAAGCGCATGTTATGGTTCCTTGGGTCGTATTTGTTGTCCCAGACAAAAAACACACGATCCTGTACCGGCTCCGTACCAAGGCATCCGGCATGGACCATGACAGGCGATAATATAGGCACGACTGGCGGAATTCCAGTTTAATTGCCATAAAATGCCAAAAAATGTAACTTGATCATTTCGAAGCATTGGTTATGGTTCCTAAGGTCGTATTTGATTTCCCAGAGAAATATCATGCGATCTGATACCGGCTCCATACCAAGGTATCCGGCATGGACCATGGCAGGCGATAATACAGGCATGACTGGCGGAATTCAAATTTAATTGCCATAAAATGCCAAAAATTGTAACTGGATCATTTCGAAGCCTTGGTTATGGTTCCTTGGGTCGTATTTGCTGTCCGGGACAAATATCATACGATCCAGTACCGGCTCCGTACCAAGGTGTCAGGCCTGGACCATGGCAGACGATAATACAGGCATGACTGGCGGATTTCTAATTTATTTTCCATGAAATGCCAAAAAATGTAACTTGATCATTTTGAAGCGTTGGTTTTTTTTCCTTGGGTCCTATTTGATGTCCCGTACAAATATCATGTGATCCATTACCGGGTATGTGTTAAGGAGTCCGGCCTAGACCACGGCAGGCGATAATACAGGCACGACTGGCGGAATTCCGATTTAATTGCCATAAAATGCCAAAAAATTTAACTTGATCATTTCGAAGCACTGGTTATGGTTCCTTGGGTCATATTTGATGTCTCAAACAAATATCATGTGATTAAGTACCGGCTCCATACCAAGACGTCCAGCCTGGACCATGGCAGGCAATAATACAGGCACGACTGGCAGAATTTCAGTCTAATTACTATAAAATGCCAAAAAATGAAACTTAATCATTTCGAAGCGCTGGTTATGGTTCCTTGGGTTGTATTTGATGTACCGGAAAAATATCATGAGATCCGGTACCGGCTCCACCAAGGCGTCTTGCCTGAATCATGGTAGGCATTAATACAGGCACGACTGGCGGAGTTCCAGCTTAATTTCCATAAAATGACAAAAAATGTAACTTGATCATTTCAAAGCGTTGGTTGTGGTTTCTTGGGTCGTATTTGATGTTCCGGACAAATGTCATGTGATCCAGTACTGGTTACGTACCAAGGCATCCGGTCAGGACCATGGCAGGCGATAATACACGCACGACTGGCGGAATTCCAGTTTAATTCCCATAAAATTCCAAAAAATGTAACTTGATTATTTTGAAACGTTGGTTATGGTTCCTTGGGTCGTACTTGATGTCCCGGACAAATATCATGGGATCCGGTACTGGCTCCGTACCAAGGCGTCCGGTCTGGACCATGGCAGATGATAATATAGGCACGAGTGGCGGAATTCCAGTTTAATTTCCATAAAATTCAAAAAAATGTAACTTGATCTTTCCAAGCATCGGTTATGGTTCCTTGGGTCATATTTGATGTCCCGGAAAAATATCATGTGATCCGGTACCGGTTCCGTACCAAGGCGTCCTGCCTGGACCATGGCAGGCGATAATACATGCACGACTGGCGGAATACCAGTTTAATTGCCATAATATTACAAATAATGTAACTTGATAATTTCGAAGTCTTGGTTATCGTTACTAAGGTCGTATTTAATGTCCCAGACAAATATCATGCGATTCGGTACCGGTTCCGTACCAATCCATCCGGCCTGGACCATGGAAGGCGATAATACAGGCACGGTTGGCGGAATTCCAGTTTAATTGCCATAAAATTCCAAAAAATGTAACTTGATCGCTTTGAAGCGGTGGTTATGGTTCCTAAGATCATATTTGATGTCCCGAACAAATATCATGCGATCTGATACCGGCTCCATACGAACACATCCGGCATGGACCATGGAAGGCGATAATACATGCACGACTGGCGGAATTACAATTTAATTCCCATAAAATGCCAACAAATGTAACTTGATCATTCGAAAGCCTTGGTTATGGTTCCTTGGTTATTATTTGT
Organism: Nicotiana knightiana; assembly: GCA_005239525.1. Classification (NCBI taxonomy): domain Eukaryota; kingdom Viridiplantae; phylum Streptophyta; class Magnoliopsida; order Solanales; family Solanaceae; genus Nicotiana; species Nicotiana knightiana. The sequence goes on along the minus strand of ML430673.1, from coordinate 27,990 downwards.
TGTGCCGAACAAATATCATGCAATCCGGTATCAGCTCCGTACCAAGGCGTGCGACTTGGACTATGGTAGGCGATAATAAAGACACGACTAGCTGAATTATAGTTTAATTGCCATAAAATTCCAAAAAATGTAACTTGATCATTTCGAACTGTTGGTTGTGGTTCCTTCAGTCGTATTTGATGTCACGTAAAAATATCATACAATCAAGTAACGGCTCCGTACCAATGCGTCCGGCCTGGACCATGGCATGCGATAATACAGGCACGACTGGCGGAATTCTAGTTTAATTTCCATAAAATGCCAAAAAATGTAACTTCATCCTTTCAAAGCGTTGGTTATGGTTCCTTGGGTCGTATTTGATGTCCCGGAGAAATATCATATGATCGGGTACCGGCTCCGTACCAAGGCGTCCGGCCTGGACCATGGCAGGCAATAATACATGCACGATTGGCGGAATTCCATTTTAATTGCCATAAAATGCCACAAAATTAACTTGATCATTTCGAAGCGTTGGTTATGGTTCCTTGGGTCGAATTTGATATCCCGTACAAATATCATCCAATCTGATACCGGCTCTGTACCAAGGCGTCCGGCCTAGACCATGGCAGGCGATAATACAGGCACGACTCAAGGAATTCAAATTTAATTTCCATAAAATGCCAAAAAATGTAACTTGATCATTTCGAAGCATTATTTATGGTTCCTTGGGTAGTATTTGATGTCCCGGAAAAACATCATGCGATCCGCTAATGGCTCCGTACCAAGGCGTCTGGCCTGGACCATGGCAGGCGATAATACATGCACGACTGGCGGAATTCCTCTTTAATTGCCATAAAATGTAACTTGATCATTTCGAAGCATTGGTTATGGTTCCTTGGGTTATATTTTATGTCCAGGACAAATATCATGCGATCCGATACCGGTTCTGTACCGAGGCATCTAGCCTGGGCCATGGCAGGCGATAATACATGCACGACTGGCGGAATTCCTCTTTAATTGCCATAAAATGTAACTTGATCATTTTGAAGCGCTGGTTATGGTTCCTAAGGTCGTATTTAATGTCCCAGACAAATATCATGCGATTCGGTACCGGTTCCGTACCAATGCGTCTGGCCTGGACCATGGCAGGCGATAATACAGGCACGGTTGGCGAAATTCCAGTTTAATTGCCATAAAATGCCAAAAAATGTAACTTGATCATTTCGAAGCGTCGGTTATGGTTCCTTAGATCGTATTTGATTCCCCGGACAAATATCATGTGATCTTGTACCGGCTCCATACCAACGCATCCGACCTGGACCATGGCAGGCGTTAATACAGGCACGACTGGTGGAATTACAATTTAATTGCCATGAAATGCCAAAAAATGTAACTTGATCATTTCGAAGCCTTGGTTATTGTTCCTTGGGTCGTATTTGTTGTCCCGAACAAATATCATGCAATCCGATATCGGCTCCGTACCAAGGCATGCGGCCTTGACCATGGTAGGCGATAATACAGGAACGACTAGCAGAATTCTAGTTTAATTTCCATAAAATGCCAAAAAATGTAACTTGATCATTTCAAAGCGTTGGTTGTGGTTCCTTGAGTTGTATTTGATGTCCTGTAAAAATATCATGCAATCCGGTACCGGCTACGTACGAATGCGTCCGGCCTGGACCATGGCTTGCGATAATACATTCACGACTAGCAGAATTCTAGTTTAATTTCCATAAAATGCCAAAAAATGTAACTTCATCATTTCAAAGCGTTGGTTATGGTTCCTTGGGTCGTATTTGATGTCCTGGAGAAATATCATATGATCGGGTACCGGCTCCGTACCAAGGCGTCCGGCCTGGACCATGGCAGGCAATAATACATGCACGATTGGCGGAATTCCAGTTTAATTGCCATAAAATGGCACAAAATTAACTTGATCATTTTGAAGCGTTGGTTATGGTTCCTTGGGTAATATTTGATATCCCGTACAAATATCATGCAATCCAATACCGGCTCTGTACCAAGGCGTCCGGGCTAGACCATGGCAGGCAATAATACAGACACGATTAGCGGAATTCCAATTTAATTACCATAAAATACCAAAAATTGTAACTTGATCATTTCGAAGCACTAGTTATGGTTCCTTGGGTCATATTTGATCTCCCAAACAAATATCATGTGATCCAGTACCGGCTCCATACCAAGGCATCTGGTCTGGACCATGGTAGGCGATAATACAGGCATGACTGGCGGAATTCCAGTTTAATTGCCAAAAAATGCCAAAAAATGTAACTTGATCATTTTGAAGCGTTGGTTATGGTTCCTTGGGTCATATTTGATGTCCCGAAAAAATATAATGTGATCCGGTCCGGCTCCGTACCAAGGCGTCCGGCCTGAACCGTGGGAGACAATAATATAGGCACGACTGGCTGAATTCCAGTTTAATTGCCATAAAATTCCAAAAAATGTAACTTGATCCTTTCGAAGTGTTAGTTATGGTTCCTTGGGTCGTATTTAATCTCCCGGAAAAATATCATGCGATCCGGTACAGACTCCGTACCAAGGCGTCCGACCTGGACCATGGTAGGCGATAATACAGGAATGACTAGCGCAATTCAAGTTTAATTTCCATAAAGTGCCAAAAAATGTAACTTGATCATTTCGAAGCGTTCGTTATGGTTCCTTGGGTCGTATTTACTGTCCCGGACAAATAGCATGTGATCCGGTACCGGCACCGTACCAAGTTGTCCGGCCTAGACCATGGCAGGCGATAATACAAGCACGACTGGAAGAATTCCAGTTTAATTGCCACAAAATTCTAAAAAATGTAATTTGATCATTTCGAAGCGTTGGTTATGGTTCCTTGGGTCGTATTTGATGTCCTAGACAAAGATTATGTGATCCAGTACCGGCTCCGTACCAAGGCGTCCGGCTTGAACCATGGCAGACAATAATATAGGCACGACTGCCGGAGTTCCAGTTTAATTGCCATAAAATATCAAAAATTGTAAATTGATCATTTCGAACAGTTGGTGATGGTTCCTTGGGTTGTATTTGATGTCCCGGACAAATATCATGCTATCCGGTACCGACTCTGTACCAAGGCGTCCGGCCTGGGGCAAGCGATTATATAGGCACGACTAGCGGCATTCCAGTTTCATTGTCATAAAAAGCCAAAAAATGTAACTTGATCATTGCTAAGTATTGGTTATGATTCCTAAGGTCGTATTTGATGTCCCAAACAAATATCATGCGATCTGGTACCGGCTCCGTACTTAGGCGTCCGGCCTGGACCATGGAAGGCGATGATACATGCAAGATTGGCGGAATCCCAGTTTAATTTCCATAAAATGCAAAAAAATGTAACTTGAATATTTCGAAGGCGTTGGTTATGGTTCCTTGGGTCGTATTTTATATCCCGGAGNATAATACAGGCACGATTGGCGGAATTCAAGTTTAATTGCCATAAAATTCCAAAAAATGTAACTTTATCATTTCGAAGCGTTGGTTATGATTCCTTGGGTCGTATTTGATATCCCGGACAAATAACATGTTATCCGGTACCGACTCCGTACCAATGCGTCAGGCCTGGACCATGGCAGGCGATAATACAAGCAGGACTGGCGCAATTCCAGTTTCATTGTCATAAAATGCCAAAAAATGTAACTTGATCATTTCGAAGCCTTGGTTATGGTTCCTTGGGTCGTATTTGCTGTCCCGAACAAATATCATGCGATCCGGTATCGGCTCCGTACCAAGGCGTGCAGCTTGGACAATGGCAGGCGATAATACAAGCACGATTAGCGGAATTCTAGTTTAATTGCCATAAAATGGCAAAAAATGTAACTTGATCATTTCGAAGCGTTGGTTGTGGTTCCTTGAGTCGTATTTGATGTCCCGTAAAAATATCATGCAATCCGGTACCGGCTTCGTACCAATGCGTCTGGCCTGGACCATGGCAGGCGATAATACAGGCACGACTGGCTGAATTCTAGTTTAATTTCCAAAAAATTGCCAAAAAATGTAACTTCATCATTTCTAAGCGTTGGTTATGGTTCCTTGGGTCGTATTTGATGTCCTGTACAAATATCATGCAATCCGATACCGGCTCTGTACCAAGGCGTCCGGCCTAGACCATGGCAGGCGATAATACAGGCACGATTAGCGGAATTCCAGTTTAATTGCCATAAAATGCCAAAAAATGTAACTTGATCATTTCGAAGCGCTGGTTATGGTTCCTTGGGTCGTATTTGATGTCCCAAACAAATATCATGCGATCCAGTACCGGCTCCGTACCAAGGCGTCTGGCCTGGACCATTGCAGGCGATAATACAGGCACGACTGAGGGAATTCCAGTTTAATTGCCATAAAATTCCAAAAAATGTAACTTGATCATTTTGTAGCATTGGTTATGGTTCCTTGGGTCGTATTTGATGTCCCGGAGAAATATAATTTGATCCGATACCGGCTCCGTACCAAGGCGTCCGTCCTGAACCATGGAAGACAATAATATAGGCACGACTGGCGGAATTCTAGTTTAATTGCCATATAATGCCAAAAAAGTAACTTGATCATTTCGAAGCATTCGTTATGGTTCCTTGGTTCGTATTTGCTATCCCGAACAAACATCATGCGATCCGGTACCGGCACCATACCAAGTCGTCCGGCTTGGACCATGGCAGGCGATAATACTGACACGACTGGAAGAATTCCAGTTTAATTCCCACAAAATGCTAAAAAATGTAACTTGATCATTTCGAAGCATTGGTTATGGTTCCTTGGGTCGTGTTTGATGTCCCGGATAAATATCATGTGATCGGGTACCGGCTCATTACCGAGGCGTCTGGCCTAGACCATGGCAGGCGATAATACCGACACGATTGGCGTAATTCCAGTTTAATTTCAATAAAGTGCCAAAAAATGTAACTTAATCATTTCGAAGTGTTGGTTATGGTTCCTTGGGTTGTATTTGATGTATTGTACAAATATCATGCTATCTGGTACCGGCTCTGTACCAAGGCGTCTGGCCTGGACTATGGCAGGCGATAATACGGGCACGACTGGAGGAATTCTAATTTAATTTCCATAAAATGCCAAAAAATGTAACTTGATCATTTCGAAGAGTTGGTTATGGTTCCTTGGGTCGTATTTTCTATCCTAGATAAATATCATGCGATTCAGAATCGGCTCCGTACCAAGGCGTCCGACCTGGACTATGGCAGGCGATAATACAGGCACGACTGGCGGAATTCCATTTTAATTGCCATAGAATGCCAAAAACTGTAACTTGATCATTTCGAAGTGTTGGTTGTTGTTCCTTGGGTCGTATGTGATGTCTCGGACAAATAATATGAGATCCGTTACCGGCTCCGTACCAAGACGTCCAACCTGGACCATGGCAGGCGATAATACAGGCACGACTGGCGGAATTTCAGTTTAATTACTATAAAATGCCAAAAATTGTAACTTGATCACTTCGAAGCGTTGGTTATGGTTCCTTGGGTCGTATATTATGTCCCAGAAAAATATCATGCGACCCGGTACCGGCTCTGTATCAACGCGTCCGGTCTGGACCATGGCACGCGATAATATAGGCACGACTGGCGAAATTCCAGTTTAATTTCCATAAAATGCCAAAAAATGTAACTTGATCATTTCGAAGAGTTGGTTGTTGTTACTTGGGTCGTATTTGATGTCCCGTAAAAATATCATGTGATCCTGTACCGGCTCCGAACCAAGGAGTCCGGCCTGGACCATGGAAGGCGATAATACAGGCACGACTAACGGAATTCCAGTTTAATTACCACAAAATGTAGAAAAAATATAACTTGATCATTTCGAAGCACTGGTTATGGTTCCTTGGGTCATATTTGATGTCTCGGAAAAATATCATGCGATCTGGTACTGGCTCCATACCAAGACGTCCAGCGTGGAACATGGCAGGCGATAATACAGGCACGACGGCGTAATTTCGGTTTAATTACTATAAAATGCTAAAAAATGAAACTTGATCATTTCGAAGTGTTGGTTATGGTTCCTTGGGTCGTATTTGATGTCTCGAAAAAATATCATGAGATCCCGTACCGGCTCCATACCAAGGCGTCTGGCCTGAACCATTGTAGGAAATAATACAGGCACGACTAGCGGAATTCCAGTTTAATTTCCATAAACTGCCAAAAAATGTAACTTGATAATTTTGAAGCGTTGGTTATTGTTACTTGGGTCGTATTTGATGTCCCGGACAAATATATTGCGATTCGGTACCGGCACCGTACCATGCCATCCGGCCTGGACCATGGTAGGCGATAATATAGGCACGACTGGCAGAATTCCAGTTTAATTGCCACAAAATGCTAAAAAAATGTAACTTGATCATTTCGAAGCATTGGTTATGGTTCCTTAGGTCGTATTTGATGTCCCGGACAAGTATCATGCTATCTGGTACCGACTCCGTGCCAAGGCGATAATACAGGCACGAGTAGCGAAATTCCAGTTTCAATGTCATAAAATGCCGAAAAATGTAACTTGATCATTTCGAAGCGTTGGTTATGGTTGCTAAGGTCGTATTTGATATCCCAGACAAATATCATGCGATCCGGTACCAGCTCCGTACCAAGGTATCCGGCCTGGACCATGGCAGGCGATAATACAGGTACGACTGGCAGAATTCCAATTTAATTGCCATAAAATGCCAAATAATGTAACTTGATCATTTTGAAACCTTGATTATGGTTCCTTGGGTCGTATTTGCTGTCCGGGACAATTGTCATGCGATCCGGTACCGGCTCCGTACCAAGGTGTCCGGCCTGGACCATGGTAGGTGATAACACAGGCATGTTTGGCAGAATTCCAATTTAATTTCCATAAAATACAAAAAAATGTAACTAGATCATTTAGAAGCATTGGTTGTTGTTCGTTGGGTCCTATTTGATGTCCCGTACAAATATCATGTGATCTGGTACCGGCTCTATATCTAGGAGTCCGGCCTGGACCATGGCAGGAGATAATACAGGCACGACTAGTGGAATTCCAGTTCAATTCCCATAAAATTCAAAAACATGTAACTTGATCATATTGAAGCACTGGTTACTGTTCCTTGGGTCGTATTTGATATCTCGGACAAATATCATGCGATTCGGTACCGGCTCCATTCCAAGACGTCCAGCCTGGACGATGGCAAGCGATAATTCAGTCACGATTGGCGGAATTTCGGTTTAATTACTATAAAATGCCACAAAATGAAACTTAACCATTTCGAAGCGTTGGTTATGGTTCCCTGGGTCGTATCTGATGTCCCGTAAAAATATCATGCAATCCGGTACCGGCTCCGTACCAATGCGTCCGGCCTGGACCATGGCAGGCGATAATACAGGCACGACTGGCGGAATTCTAGTTTAATTTCCATAAAATGCCAAAAAAGTTTAATTTGATCATTTCTAAGCGTTGTTTATGGTTCCTTGGGTCGTATTTGATATTCCGGAGAAATATCATATGATCAGGTACTGGCTCCGTACCAAGGCGTCCGGCCTGGACCATGGCAGGCGATAATACATGCACTATTGGTGGAATTCCAGTTTAATTGCCATAAAATTTCAAAAAATGCAACTTGATCATTTCGAAGCATTGGTTATGGTTCCTTGGGTCGTATTTGATGTCCCGTAAAAATATCATGCAATCCCGTATCGGCTCCGTACCAATGCGTCCGGCCTGTACCATGGCAGGCGATAATACAGGCACGACTGGTGGAATTCTAGTTTAATTTCCATAAAATGCCAAAAAGTTTAACTTGATCACTTCTAAGCGTTGGTTATGGTTCCTCGGGTCGTATTTGACATCCCGGAGAAATACCATATGATCGGGTACCGGCTACGTACCAAGGCGTCCGACCTGGACCATGGCAGGCGATAATACATGCACGATTGGCGGAATTCTAGTTTAATTGCCATAAAATGTCAAAAAATGCAACTTGATCACTTCGAAGCGTTGGTTATGGTTCCTTGGGTCTTATTTGATGTCCCGTACAAATATCATGTAATCTGATACCGGCTCCGTACCAAGGCGTCCGGCCTAGACCATGGCAGGCGATAATACAAGCACGACTGGCGGAATTCCAGTTTAGTTGCCATAAAATGCCAATAAAATGTAACTTGTTCATTTCGAAGCCTTGGTTATGGTTCCTTGGGTCGTATTTGCTGTCCTGAACAAATATCATGCGATCCGGTATCGGCTCCGTACCAAGGCGTCCGGCCTGGACCATGGCAGGCGATAATACAGGCACGAGTGGCAGAATTCCAGTTTAATTGCCATAAAATGCAAAAAAATGTAACTTGATCATTTCGAAGTGTTGCTTATGGTTCCTTGGGTCGTATTTGCTGTCCCGGACAAATATCATGCGATTCGGTGTCGGCTCCGTACCAAGGCGTCCGGTCTGGACCATGGCAGGCGATAATACAGGCACGACTGGCAGAATTCCTGTTTAATTGCCATGAAACGGCAAAAAATGTAACTCGATCATTTCTAAGGGTTGGTTATGGTTTCTTGGGTCGTATTTGATGTCCCGGAAAAATACCATGCGATCCGGTACCGGCTCCGTATCAAAGAGTCTGGCCTGGACCATGGCACGCGATAATATAGGCACGACTGGAGGAATTCAAGTTTAATTGCCATAAAATTCCGAAAAATTAAATTGATCATTTCGAAGCGTTGGTTATAGTTCTTAAGGTCGTATTTGATGTCCCGAAAAAATACCATGCGATCCGGTACCGGCTCCGTATCAAAGAGTCCGGCCTAGACCATGGCACGCGATAATATAGGCACGACTGGAGGAATTCAAGTTTAATTGCCATAAAATTCCGAAAAATTAAATTGATCATTTCGAAGCGTTGGTTATAGTTCTTAAGGTCGTATTTGATGTCCCGGACAAATATCATGCGATCTGGTACCAGCTCCGTACCAAGATATCCGGCCTGGACCATGGCAGTAATATAGGCAACAAAACCCGGCGACAAACACCGAAAAATGCGAATAAGAACGAACCAAACCACGACTCGAAAAGCTCGACGCTGAACTTGATTTTATTTGAACCAGACCCTCACTTGACTTGAAACTCTAGCTATTTTCAGGTGGTATTTCGAATGTGAGAAGCTGGAGATGGGGTGACAGTTGCGGAGGAGATGGTGTTAAGAGAAGGTTGGGCGGCTGTTCTTAGGAGTGAGGGTGGTACGGGGACGGGGATGAAGAAAGGTGGTCGTTGGGAGTTGAAGAAGGTTCTTCAATGGAGGAGGTCGTTGGCGTGTAGCTGTTTCTGTACGGTAGAGAGGCGTAAGGAGAGTTGTTAGATGGGGGGTCCTGGCTGCCGTTTTTGGGTCAGATGGGGGGTCCTCTTCGATTGTGTGTGTGTAGAAGAAGGCTCTTAGGTCTTTTTTATATTAGGGGTCTTCTAGGTTAAGGAGTATGGGCTTAGGAATTGTGGGCTTGGTCCATCTCTTGTTAGGTTTTAAATTTAAGCTAAGAAGACTACAATGATATAATGTATTTATAAATATGTAAAAATTATTCTTAATTGACTTTAATAAATTATTATATTTAAAAATAAAACTAAGAATTAAAGTTGAAACTATATTTTTCTTTTTTGGTATTTTTCAAAGATTATATAAAAATAAAAATCATAGTAAAATAGTATGACTACAAAATGAAACTATTTTTTTATAATTTTAGTTTTTTGTGATAAAATAAAGTAAAAACTAGTTAAAATAGCGATATTAGACCTAAACAAAATATTTAAATGCTATACTGTGTAAAATCACGGGGAAGGTTAAAAATTACATGCTTACACTCCGTACGAAGACGTCCAGCCTGGACCATGGCAGGCGATAATACAGGCACGACTGGCGGAATTTAGGTTTAATTACTATAAAATGCCAAAATATTTTACTTGATCATTTTGAAGCATTGGTTATGGTTCCTTGGGTCGTATTTGATGTCCCGAAAAATATAATGCGATCCGGTACTGGCACCATATAGAGGCATCCGGTCTGGACCATGGCAAGCGATAATATAGGCACGACTGGTGGAATTCCAATTTAATTGCCATAAAATGCCAAAAAATGTAACTTGATCATTTCGAAGCGTTGGTTGTTGTTCCTTGGGTCGTATTTGATGTCCTGTACAAATATCATGTGATCCGGTACCGGCTCCATACCAAGGAGTCCGACCTGGACCATGGTAGGCAATAATACAGGCACGACTGGCGGAATTCCAATTTAATTGCCATAAAATGCCAAAAAAGTAACTTGATCATTTTGAAGCACTGGTTATGGTTCCTTGGATCGTATTTGATGTCTCGGACATATATCATGGGATCCGGTACCGGCTCCATACAAAAGACGTCTAGCCTGGACCATGGCAGGCGATAATACAGGCGCGACTGGCGTAATTTCTGTTTAATTACTATAAAATGCCAAAAAAAGAAACTTGATCATTTCGAAGCGCCGGTTATGGTAACTTGGGTCGGATTTGATGTCCCAGAAAAATATCATGAGATCCGGTACCTGCTCCGTACCAAGGCGTCTGGCTTGAACCATGGTAGTCAATAATACATGCACGACTGGTGGAATTCCGGTTTAATTGCCATAAAATGCCAAAACATGTAACTTGATCATTTTGAAGCATTGGTTATGGTTCCTTGGGTCGTATTTGATGTCCCAGAAAAATATAATGCGATCCGTTACAAAGGCGTTCGGCCTGAACTATGGCAGACAATAATATAGGCACGACTGGCGGAATTCCACTTTAATTGCTATAGAATGCCGAAAAATGTAACTTGATCATTTCGAAGCGTTGGTTATGGTTCCTTGGGTCGTATTTGCTGTCCCGAACAAATATTATGTGATCAGGTACCGGCACCGTACCAAGCCGTCCGGCCTGGATCAAGGCAGGCGATAATACAGACACGACTGGCAGAATTCCAGTTTAATTGCCACAAAATGCTAAAAAATTTAACTTGATTATTTCGAAGCGTTGGTTATGGTTACTTGGGTAGTATTTGATGTCCCGGAGAAATATCATACGATCGGGTATCGGCTCAGTACCAAGGCGTCCGTCCTGGACCATGGCAGGCGATAATACAGGCACGACTAGCGGAATTCCAGTTTAATTGCCATAAAATGCCAAAATATTTAACTTGATAATTTCGAAGCGTTAGTTATGGTTCCTTGGGTCGTATTTGATGTCCTGGACAAGTATCATGCTATCTGGTACCGGCTCCATACCAAGGCGTCCGGCTTGGACTATGGCAGGCGATAATACAAGCAGGACTAGCAAAATTCCAGTTTCATTGTCATAAAATGCCGAAAAATGTACTTGATCATTTCGAAGCATTGGTTATGGTTCCTTGGGTCGTATTTGATGTCCTGGACAAGTAACCATAACCAACGCTTCGAAATAATCAAGTTAAATTGCCAAAAAATGTAACTTGATCATTTCGAAGCATTGGTTATGGTTCCTAAGGTCGTATTTTATTTCCCAGACAAATATCATGCGATCCGATACCGGCTCCATACCAAGGTATCCGGCATGGACCATGGCAGGCGATAATACAGGCACGACTGGCGGAATTCCAATTTAATTGCCATAAAATGCCAAAAAATGTAACTTGATCATTTCGAAGCCTTGGTTATGGTTCCTTGGGTCGTATTTGCTGTCCGGGAAAAATATCATACGATCCAGTAACGGCTCCGTACCAAGGTGTCAGGCCTGGACCATGGCAGGCGATAATACAGGCATGATTGGCGGAATTCCAATTTAATTTCCATGAAATGCCAAAAAATTTAACTTGATCATTTCGAAGCGTTGGTTTTTGTTCCTTGGGTCCTATTTTATGTCCCGTACAAATATCATGTGATCCAGTACCGGCTCTGTACTAAGGAGTCCGACCTGGACCACGGCAGGCGATAATACAGGCACGACTTGCGGAATTCCGATTTAATTGCCATAAAATGCCAAAAAATTTAACTTGATCATTTCGAAGCACTGGTTATGGTTCCTTGGGTCATATTTGATGTCTCGGACAAATATAATGTGATTCAGTACCGGCTCCATACCAAGACGTCCAGCCTGGACCATGGCAGGCAATAATACAGGCACGACTGGCGGAATTTCAGTTTAATTACTATAAAATGCCAAAAAATGAAAATTAATCATTTAGAAGTGCTGGTTATGGTTCGTTGGGTTGTATTTGATGTACCGGAAAAATATCATGAGATCCGGTACCGGCTCCACCAAGGCGTCTAGCCTGAGTCATGGTAGGCAATAATACAGGCATGACTGACGGAATTCCAGTTTAATTACCATAAAATGCCAAAAAATGTAATTTGATCATTTCGAAGCGTTGGTTATGGTTTCTTGGGTCTTATTTGCTGTCCCGAACATATATCATGCGATCCGTTACTGGTTCTGTACCAAGACGTCTGGCCTGGACCATGGCAGGCGATAATACAGGCACGACTAGCGGAATTCCAGTGTAATTGTCATAATATGCAAAAAAAATGTAACTTGATAAATTCGAAGCATTGGTTGTGGTTCCTTGGGTTCTATTTGATGTCCCGGAGAAATGTCATGCATTCCGATACTGGCTCCGTACCAAGGCGTCCGACCTGGACCATGGCAGGAGATAATACAGGCACGATTGGCAGAATTCGAGTTTAATTGCCATAAAATGCCAAAAAATGTAACTTGATCATTTCGAAGCATGTGTTATGGTTCCTTGGGTCGTATTTAATGTCCCAGACAAATAACATGCTATCCAATACCTGTTCCGTACTAAGGCGTCCGGTCTGGACCATGGCAGGCGATAATACAAGCACGACTGGCCGATTCCAGTTTAACTGCCATAAAATGCCAAAAAATGTGACTTGATCATTTCTAAGCATTGGTTGTGGTTCCTTGGGTCGTATTTGATGTCCCAGACAAATATTATACAATATGGTACTGGCTTCATGCCAAGGCGTTTGGTCTGGACCATGGTAGGCTATAATATACGCATGACTGGCCGAATTCCAGTTTAATCGCCATAAAATGCCAAAAAATGTAAATGATCATTTCGAAGTGTTGGTTATGGTTCCTTGGGTCATATTTGATGTCCCGAACAAATATCATGCGATCCGGTGCCGGCTCTGTACCAAGCCGTCCGACCTGGACAATGGATGGCGATAATACAGGCACGACTGGCGGAATTACAGTTTAATTGCCATAAAATACCAAAAAATGTTACTTGATCATTTCTAAGTGTTGGTTATGGTTCCTTGGGTTTTATTTTATGTTCCAAACAAATATCATGAGATCCGTTAGCGGCTCCGTACCAAGGCATCCGGCCTGGATCATGGCAGGCGACAATACAGGCACGACTCGCGAAATTCGAGTTTAATTCCCATAATATGCCAAAAAATGTAACTTGTTCATTTCGAAGTGTTGGTTATGGTTCCTTGGGTCATATCTGATGTCCCGGAAAAATATGATGCGATCGGATACCGGCTCCATACCAAGGCAGGCGATAATACATGCACGACTGGCGGAATTCCAGTTTAATTTCCATAAAATTCCAAAAAATGTAACTTGATCATTTTGAAGCATTGGTTATGGTTCCTTGGGTCGTATTTGATGTCCCAGAAAAATATCATACTATCCGGTACCGACTTTGTACCAAGGCGTCCGACCTAGACCATGTGAGGCGATAATATAGGCACGATTGGAGGAATTCAAGTTTAATTGCCATAAAATGCCAAAACATGTAACTTGATCATTTCGAAGTGTGTGTTATTGTTCCTTGGGTCATATTTAATGTCCCGAACAAATATCATGCTATCCAGTACCGGCTCCGTACTAAGGCGTCCGACCTGGACCATGGCAGGCGATAATACAAGCACAATTGACGGAATTCTTGTTTAATTGCCATAAAATGCCAAAAAATATGACTTGATCATTTCGAAGTGTTGGTTGTGGTTCCTTGGGTCGTATTTACTGTCCCGGACAAATATCACGAGATCCGGTATCGGGTCCGTACCAAGGCATCCGGCCTGGACCATGGCAGGCGATAATACATGCTCGACTGGCGGAATTCCAGTTTAATTGCAATAAAATACCAAAAAATGTAACTTGATCATTTCGTAGCATTGGTTATGGTTCCTTGGATCATATTTGATGTCTCGGACAAATATCATGCGATCCGGTACCAGCTCCATACCAAGGCGTCCAGCCTGGACCATGGAAAGCGATAATACATGCACGACTGGCGGAATTCCAGTTTAATTGCCATAAAATGCCAAAAAATATAACTTGGTCATTTCGAAGCGATGGTTATGGTTCCTTGGGTCGTATTTGATGTCCCGGACAAATATCATGCTATCTGGTATCGGCTCCGTACCAAGGTGTCTGGCCTAGACCATGGCAGGTGATAATACATGCACGATTGGGGGAATTCCAGTTTAATTGCCATAAAATTCCAAAAATGTAACTTAATCATTTCAAAGCATTGGGTATGGTTCCTTGGGTCGTATTTGATGTCCCAGACAAATATCATGCGATACGGTACCGGCTCCGTACCAAGGCATCCAGCCTGGACCATGGCAGGCGATAATACAGGCACGACTAGGAGAATTCCAATTTAATTTCCATAAAATGCCCAAAAATGTAACTTCCTAATTTCTAAGCATTGGTTATGGTTCCTTTGGTCGTATTTGATGTCTCGGATAAATATAATGCTATCCGGTACCATCTCGGTACCAAGGCGTCCGACCTGGACCATGGTAGGCGATAATACAGGCACGACTGGCGGTATCCAGTTTCATTGTCATAAAATGCCAAAAAATGTAACTTGGTCATTTAGAAACGTTGGTTATGGTTCCTAAGGTTGTATTTGATGTCTCGGACAAATATCATGTGATCCGGTACCGGCTCCATACCATGGCCTCCGGTCTGGACCATGGCAGGGGATAATACAGGGACGATAGGCGGAATTCCAGTTTAATTGCCATAAAACGCCAAAAGATGTAACTTGATCATTTAGAAGTGTTGGTTGTGGTTCCTTGGGTCGTATTTGATGTCCTGTAAAAAACTATTATGCGATCCGGTACCGGCTTCGTACCAAGGCGTCCGGCTTGGACCATGGCAGGCGATAATACAGGCATGACTGGTAGAATTCTAGTTTAATTACCATAAAATGACAAAAAATGTAACTTGGTCATTTCGAAGCGCTAGTTATGGTTACTTGGATCGTATTTGATGTCCCGGAAAAATATCATGCGACCCGGTACCGGCACTGCACCAAGGCGTCCGACCTGGACCATGGCAAGCAATAATACAGGCACGACTGGAGGAATTCAAGTTTCATTGCCAAAAAATGTAACTTGGCTATTTCGAAGCGTTGGTTATGGTTCCTAAGGTCGTATTTGATGCTCCAAACAAATATCATGCGATCCGGTACCGGCTCCGTACCAAGGCGTCCGGCCTGGACCATGGCAGGCGATAATACCGGCACGACTTGAAGAATTCCAGTTTAATTATCATAAAATGCCAAAAAATGTAACTTGATCATTTCGAAGCATTGTTTATGGTTCCTTGGGTCGTATTTTCTGTCCCGGAAAAATATCATGCAATCCGGTACCGGCTCCGTACAAAGGCGTCTGGCCTAGACCATGGCAGGCGATAATACAATTACGACTGGAAGAATTCCAGTTTAATTGCCATAAAAGGCCAGGACATGTAACTTGATCATTTTGAAGCGTTGGTTATGGTTCCTTGGGTCGTATTTGATGTCTCGGAGAAATTTTATGTGATCCGGTACCGGCTCCATACGAAGTTTTCCGGCCTGGACCATGGCACGCGATAATACATGCACGTCTAGGGGAATTCCAGTTTAATTGCCATAAAATGCCAAAAAATGTAACTTAATCATTTCGTAGCATGTGTTATGGTTCCTTGGGTCATATTTGATGTCCCATACAAATATCATGCTTCCGGTACCGGCTCCGAACCAAGGCGTCCGACATGGACCATGGCAGGCGATAATACATGCACGACTGGAGGAATTCCAGTTTAATTGCCATAAAATGCCAAAAAATGTAACTTGATCATTTTGAAGCATTGGTTATGGTTCCTTGGGTCATATTTGATGTCCCATACAAATATCATGCTTCCGGTACCGGCTCCGAACCAAGGCGTCGGCCTGAACCATGACAGGCAATAATACAGGCGCGACTTGCAAAATTCCAGTTTACTTGCCAAAGAATACGAAAAAATGTAACTTGATCATTTTGAAGCATTGGTTATGGTTCCTTGGGTCATATTTGATGTCCCGAAAAAATATCATGCGATCTGGTACTGGATCCGAACCAAGGCGTCGGCCTGAACCATGACAGGCAATAATACAGGCACGACTTGCAAAATTCCAGTTTACTTGCCAAAGAATACGAAAAAATGTAACTTGATCATTTCAAAGCATTGGTTATGGTTCCTTGGGTCGTATTTTCTGTCTCGGAGAAATTTCATGCGATACGGTACCGGCTCCGGACGAAGTTGTTTGGCCTGGACCATGGCAGGCTATAATACATGCACGTTTAGGGGATTTCCAGTTTAATTACCATAAAATGCCAAAAAATGTAACTTCATCATTTCGAAGCATGTGTTATGGCTCCTTGGGTCGTATTTGAAATCCTGGTNATGCCAAAAAATGTAAATTGATCATTTCGAAGCATTGGTTATGGTTTCTTGGGTCATATTTGATTTCCCGGACAAAAATCGTGCGATCCGGTACACGCTCCATACCAAGGCGTCCGGCCTGGACCGTGGATGGGGATAATACAGGCACGACTGGCGAAATTCCAGTTTAATTGTCATAAAATGCCAAAAAATATAACTTAGTCATTTCGAAGTATTGGTTATGGTTCCTTGAGTCGTATTTTCTGTCCCGGAAAAATATCATGCGATCCGGTACCGGCTTTGTACCAAGGCGTCCGGTCTGGACTATGGCAGGCGATAATATAGGCACGACTGGCAGAATTCCAGTTTAATTGCCAAAAAATTCAAAAAAATATAACTTGATCATTTCGAAGCATTGGTTATGGTTCCTTTGGTCGTATTTGATGTTCCGGAAAAATATCATGTGATCCGGTACCATCTCCCCAATGCGTCCGGCCTGGACTATGGCAGACGATAATAAAGGCATAGTTGGCGGAATTCCAGTTTAATTTCCACAAAATGCCAAAAAATAGAACTTGATCATTTTGATGCGTTGGTTATGGTTACTTGGGTCATACTTGATGTCCCAGAAAAATATCATGTGATCCGGTACCGGCTAGGTACCAAGGCGTCCAGCTTGGACCATGGCAAGCGATAATACATGCACGACTGGCGGAATTCCAGTTTAATTTCCATAAAATGCAAGAAAATGTAACTTGATTATTTCGAAGCGTTAGTTATGGTGCATGAGGTCGTATTTGATGTCCCAAAAAAAGATCATGCGATCCGGTACCGGCTACGTACCAAGGCGTCCAGCTTGGACCATGGCAAGCGATAATGCATGCACGACCGGCGGAATTCCAGTTTAATTTCCATAAAATGCAAGAAAATGTAACTTGATTATTTCGAAGCGTTAGTTATGGTGCATGAGGTCGTATTTGATGTCCCAAAAAAAGATCATGCGATCCGGTACCGGCTACGTACCAAGGCGTCCAGCTTGGACCATGGCAAGCGATAATGCATGCACGACCGGCGGAATTCCAGTTTAATTTCCATAAAATGCAAGAAAATGTAACTTGATTATTTCGAAGCGTTAGTTATGGTGCATGAGGTCGTATTTGATGTCCCAAAAAAAGATCATGCGATCCGGTACCGGCTACGTACCAAGGCGTCCAGCTTGGACCATGGCAAGCGATAATGCATGCACGACCGGCGGAATTCCAGTTTAATTTCCATAAAATGCAAGAAAATGTAACTTGATCATTTCGAAGCGTTGGTTATGGTTCCTAAGGTCGTATTTTATGTCTCGGACAAATATCATGTGATCCGGTACCGGCTCCATACCAAGGCGTTCGACCTGGACCATGGCAAGCGATAATACAGGCACGACTGGCGGAATACCAATTTAATTTCCCTAAAATGCCAAAAAATGTAACTTGATCATTTCGAAGCCTTGGTTATGGTTCCTTGGGTCGTATTT
>ML430670.1:36348-98109 GCA_005239525.1 Nicotiana knightiana | reverse complement strand
AAAGTAATCAACTCCAAAGGACTCTTCGAAAGATTTTGAGATTTTATGATCGAAATTCTCATCAAATTGTTACTTCATATATATATCATACGTTTATTATGAATTTCAGGTTCAATATTCATTTCAAGTACAATTTTCTTGGCGGAAATCATAGCAGTTGCAAATCCTTCTTCTCTATACTTGTTAAAGAAAGAAATCAAACCTTTTCACTTCACATAACCTTTTTAAAACTTGTACATAGTGTATAAAGTGTAACAAAAAATGGGGCCTCTATAAATGTGGGGCCTAAAGCAGTTGCTTTAGTTGCTTTATGGAAGAACCACTCCTGAGTGTAATTTAACTATTACAGTAGGTTACTTACCATTTATTTTAGGTTACCGTTATTAAATAGAGTTACCTGCTATGACCTTACGATGGACTTGATTGTGTAAATATTTTGGATACCGTCAATTCATAGAATTTAACTCTAAAAAGTTAAAACACTTTGGGGTTAATATGGCTATTTTTTTCTCCTTACTAGTAGAACTTGAGCTTGCGATGACTAAAAAGCATAGTTTTTTCATTGTCTCCGTTTTGGGGTAAAAGTTAGCTTCGGTCGTTATGTACAGTCTAGGAAGGTTTAGTGTTAGTTTGTTGCAAGATTTTTTGGATGGGTAGATATTATATTTGCATATTGTGTTGAACTAACTAAGACAGCTAAAACTGTTAGCCTCAAGTTAAGATATTGACGATTTTTTTATAAAGAAAATTACGGTTCAGACAGACTGAAGAGGATACCCGGTCTTCATGGGAAATAATTTGGTGTCAGCTTAGTACATTGACCTTTCCGGATTTTGAATGATATTACTATTTGTTATTAGCTGGGTATGGTCAAGAAAAAAAACTATGAAGTAATGTAATGTATACTATGGTGGAAGTTACTAGCTGGTCAATTATGTAGATCATCACACGGCAGTTGAAATTATTAGTGGAAAGGGTGATTTGCTAGTAATAAGATGTCATATGCGCCTTAGAACATTTTATGTTAATTTCTAATTCTTGGAACCCATTGAGGCAGAGAGCACAGATGCATGTATCTGTTTTATTTTAGTATTTCCTTTGAAACACTAAAGCAGGTAATGTCCAAACCTGGAAACCTGTAAGTTATACTGCTAATGTTGCATCTAGTTTAACATGCTATTTTTCCAATATTATTATCTGAGATGTGATTTGTGCCATTAAAACCTCAGAGTTAGCTTTTTGGAGTAAGATGTCCGAGAGTGAATTCTCTGGTCATCAATCCATCCATAATGCTGAGGATGCTTCAGAAGACCACAGTTTCAGGAGCATAAATACTAAGCTTCCACTGACACTTGGTTTAGAGGCTACTCAATCACATCGGAATTTTGGGAAGGTGGGCAGAAATAGTAATTCTAATTCTAAGAGATCAAGGATAGTGCAGATGGACGTTTCTGCAAATAAAATTGGTGAAGATGGAAAAGGCTTTAGTACTGAGCTTTCAGCAAATCCTACAAATTGCAAAATTGGAGGTAATGCCCAATATACATGTATATTCTTCATCACGGTTATCCATGTTTTCTTATGAATTGGCTGGACCAGTCTTAATTTTATTTATGGCATCCACTCGCAGATGACACTGGAAATGCCTATGGGTCATGTATCTAGTTTTGAATTTTCAAGTCTGTGTAATGGTTTCAATTGTTGTTTCTGAACATCACTACATTCCAATGATGCTTGTGTAAGTTATGCTTGAAAACCTTAAAGAAAGTAACATGTGGTATTAGTTTGAGAAAAATAAGATTCTAGAAGTTCCCCTTTCAAGAAGTGCAAGCAGTCTACTTAGTAAATATTTCCCTTTGGTACCTCCGAGGAACCTATTCAAATTACAAGGACATTGGACGTTGCCCCCACGCCTTTCCCTCTTTTCCTTTATAGGCTCCGCAAAACATTGCTCATTATGAAAGTGATATGCTTCTTTGTCACCTACATCTTTGAAAGCATTGATGGCTACCCGCTCCTACATAATTCAGAGTATAGAATGTATAGAACAAACAAAATTCAACTTCACTGACCAAACTACAACTAGCTATTTATTTTAGTTGCCCCAAAAACAAAATGGGTTGCAAAGTTGCAACCTTATTGTAATATATATGATAGTGTTGCACTCAAGGGTATGGCTTAGTGGTCAATGAAGTTGGAATAAATCTCGAAAGACCAGGATCCAAATCCCAATAGAGGGAATATGTTAGGTGATTTCCCTCCATCTCTCTAAACCCCGGTGGATAGAGTTATACCCGATACCAATGTTGGTGGGAGGTAGCAGCTACACGGCAGATGGTCCAAGGCAAAGAAAAATGTAGGGAAACGCCAAGATCAGTTGGGGTCTTAAACACAAATCATAATTAACGTGTATATTGTTTAGTGAAGAGAAGCGCAAAAATATAAAATATTTATTAATAGAATACAAAAGTAATAATACGCACCAAGAAATTTTTTATGAGCATTGAACAGTGGAATTGAAAAAACTGCAATTAGGTGAAGAAGTAAAATCATGGATGTCAAATTTAAAACCTTTTAAAAATTTTGAATTAAATGCAAAGATATAGTTTTAAGTTTCATTTTTATGTTAACATACTCACCCGTAACATTTTCTTACAATTAATATATTGCTTTACCTGCTATATTTATTCTTTGATATCCTCTTCTTCAATACAGAGCTCATGAACTTTGAGGAGCACGCCTTAGCGTTTTCGTGCATGAGCTGAAGCACCCCTAAGCATAAGCAAGATACATTATACCTGCTTTGCATCTAGTTTTAGTGCTTAAGCGTGCAAAGGTGCACCTTTAACCCCCCAAATAAAAAAACACTGATGTATAAGAAATATAAGAATGGTACATGTAGCTTACTCTAGCCTTCCTTTGCCTTGGATCATGTTTTTTATATGGGAAGCTAGACTTCATTGTTCTCCTTTTTCCCCTTTTTTCATATAGAAGATTCAAAAGAGATTTATATCACTTGTATTTAAAATATTTATATTTTAGACAAAGCTCATAATTAATTGTCAGGAGCTTGCCGCAGTTCAGTTGTTTAATTTTTGCTCAAAAGCTACATGCCCCTTACTATCCTAAGCCTGGAAGACCTGTATGGATAATATTGCTTTTAAAGTAAATGCAGATTTGATCATCTCAACTGAATGTGTAACACTTAACTAAAATTTCTGTGTAGATAGAATCTAGGATCTCGATGCACCAGGAAAGGCTTGCCAAATGTATTATCACATGGTAATATCATACATGGAATTCTGTAAAGATTGAATGAGAAATCCAATCAGCAATCTAGTTTTTTATTTGTTTTGCATTTTCTTTCTTCGGAAGCAACTTCAATTGCGGATAGCAAATGTGCAAAATGTGCTGAGTTGCTATATATGCTGCCATATATTTGGCTAATGTTGAAGCTAAATTTATATCTTCTATGACATTAAAGCTAAGTGGCTTTTATTTCTAACTAGGTCTATGGGTGTTGTGTTGCCTACTAACTCACTGCTTACCTTTCTACAAAGTGCGTTGCTGATCAATCAGCTACTATATTGCTGGTTGTATATTTTTGGCTCTTATGGAGTACAGTTAAACCACCAGAACAGAAGCTGCATTACTTTTTTAATAGAAGCTTAAAATGTGATTGTAGTTTAGCTTGTCTAAATGCTTCATGTGCTAAGTAATATTATTTAGATCATTTTGAGTTTTACTAAACCTTTTAAAGAGTCATAACCAAGCCCAAGGAGTTCAGGCGTATAGTACTAATTAAGCAATTCTCCGTCTTCCTTCTATTTTATAAGATATTAAAAGATATTCTGAAAGAGATGTGGTATTAAATGATTAACGAAGTGCCTGCAGGGCCAAGTGGTAAGAGCATAGTGCTTGATGTGTGGGTTAGACACACGTTACGAGTTCGAACCCTGCCACAAAGAAAAACTTGGTATTTACGCAGAGGAGGGTAGAAGGACGGCGTCCGCGTAGTTTTGAATTCAAGAATTTCTAGAGAGAGAGATTAACGAAGTATTTTGAAGGATGTAACCCATTTTCTCTAATCTCATTGAACCTCCTGTCTGTACTCTATCGAAATTGCCCACTTGTTTGCAAATTGAAAGAATATACTCTCAAAATGTAGATACCCCTTAGCACTTACAATGACAAATATGCAGCAGGGAGTTGGAATCTTCTGCCGATAAGATTAAGCTGATGAAGGGACTGTTTTAATATCTAGTTAGATTATCATGCGATTACTCTTGAAGGGTGGCGTAATGATTTCCTCTTCAGCTTTCATTCATTCTTTTCAATTTGTTTTTGCGGTAGAAATATCTTTGAACTTATTTAATTTTGTAATGCTTTCTCGAGTTATCTCTTTTGAAGTATGTAAATGTATTAATATATACAGCATTGTGTTTAAGTTTTTATTTGGATACTTCTAAAATATATAAAATGGTTCTAGTAAAATGATTTATTCGTGGAATCTATTCTAACTTTGTCAGAGAGGACTCAAGTGGTTAAGCAAAGGCAGAATTCTAGTGGCAAGCGAAGCGATAAAAGAAATGGCAAAGTTACTAAAAGTAATTTCTCTTTAAAGAGCTTGGTTGGCTTCGGTTCAGCTGCTGGAGGAAGAAACTTTCTTGGTATGTATTATTCTGTTTCTTCCAAATACTTAAGAATAATTACCATTTCGTGCGTATTCTAGTACTAGGTTTCGACCAAAGAATTTTGTTCCTTTTTTTAAAAAAATTTAAATCTGCATTCCCAGTTTTTAACTATGAAAAATATAAATCAAACTTTATTTTTTAACCTTCTGTTTTTGCCACTTACTCCTGGCTTCTGCACTTTCCTTTTCCAAGGTCTTACGCTGGTTTCCCTTGATGGTGCACTTGTTTCCCTTTAAGATGTTTAAAAACTGAAAACTTTTAACTACAGTTTAATTTCTTCCTCTGTCATTTCTTTCTTTCGGAATCTTCATATTCTTTAAACATGGTAAATTATCTAGTAACCATGTGTTTTTGTTGCTGAGAGCTGTATGTGAGCTGTGAAATTATGGGCTTTTCCATGTAACACCATTTATCCCAAACCAATGCACCGAATTCTTTTCCATCATCTGCAAATTCTTCAATTCAGATGCTAAAGAGTTTCCTTTTGCCTTGCAGCGGTATCACTTCCCGACCATGAATATTCTTTTTTTCGTTGGTGGACTGATTTTTCATGATAACTGTACTATTGACTGAGTAAGGATATAGTTGGTTCACTTGGTCATTCTTCATTAAGTCCCAAAAGATGTAAAACATATATTTGATACAAATGTTACTTGATAATCTTTGTCAAATATATCTTTTTAAATACTTTTTGCACATGCATGTTTCTAACATGTTCTTCCAAAGGAAAGATATTTTGCTAAGCATCATTGGTTCGGGCATGTGAATCACCACGTCAATGAAGGCCTAAAATACTTACTACTATAACTTTAATTCGAATCAAATGTTTATTTTGCATAGTCATTTCTGTGAGGAGATATATAAGCCAAAACCTACAAGAAGTCTCAAGTCACGGCAATCTGTTTATACTAGATGTAATTTTATATAAGATATCCTCTAACTACCTAGCCAAGTGAAAGGTTGCACTTTCGCACTAGCACACAGTGCGATATACTTGTTTTATGCAGCTTTTGGACTCAAAATTGTCTAGGTAATAAGTCAGTGCAATGCATCTAATCATGTCAATACAATAGACCTGCATTTTGCAAAATAGCTCGTGTAAAGCATGTCCGCTTTGTGGTACCCTGACATTTAATCCTTGATTTGTACATATTGTTTGATAAAATAGCTAGCCTAAAATATGTTCTCTTAGCATTTGCTGTACCCTGCAACTTATTTACATTCTTTGGTCGTTCTTGGTGTTAGTATTCACCAACTGGTTATATACATAGATGTTCTGAGGAACTGACAAGGGATATCTGATTCAGGAATGTATGGCTTGAAATCTGATGTCATGGATGTCACAAAGGATGTAGATGATCTGCCTTTGAGGGAACTACTTGATGGCAGTTATAAATGTGCACCTTCTCCCAAAGATAAGGGAAACAAAGCTTCAAGTTCAAATGACAGTCTCATGCAGTTGGTTAGAGATGCTAACTCCATGCTTCGACTTCAGAAGTCTGTACAGACACAGAATTATTCTTGTGTTGATAGCAAAGTTTCTTGTGTCCATGCTTATACCGGCTCTTCTTCAGAAAGTCGAGACAATGGAGACAAGGAAGAGACCAGGATTGATAATCCGTCTTCTTTTAATCAGGTGAGTTTTGAGGTTATTTGTTACTGAAACTGAATATTGACAGTCCACTTGGTCAAGCAAGTCTGCTTCATGTCCTAGTATTCTTGATTCTTTTCTTGGTCAAGCAAGTCTGCTTCATGACCAAGTCTGCTTCTTGATTCTTTTAAACCCCTATTGTGCACTGGATCTGGATGTATGCAAATTGAAAAGCATTCTCATCCACGGAACTGAGGCTTGTCAAAACCATAGAAACCAAGATCCTATTATTCTGGTTTGGTAGCATCTATGTAAGTTGTATACTTAAGAATGGAGGAATTACTCCATTTGTTCTAAAAGGAATGGTGGAGCTTGAAGTACGAGGTCAAACCATCTATTTTTGGTATGCATTTGGACATCAATCACTGTATTTTGTTAGATAAAATCTACATAGTAGAAGCCTTACAAAAGTACTACAAATCACAATCAATTACAACTATAATTACGAAAAGAATAGTTGAGAAAATTGTAGCCAAACGAGAAACTTTGACGCTTCGAATACCAATGTCATATAAAATGGAACATAGATAGTGTTTCTAGGTTCTATAGTAAAAACAAGAAAATGCCGGTATCTTTAAATGCTCATCGCCTATGTATTTTTCCCTTTTCTTCTCATAGGCACAGGAACATTGTGGCAAGGTCCAAACCGTTGCGACAATGCTTCATGCTCCATCATATACGCCAATGGATGTGTTGGAGCGCCTTGCGCTTGCTCCATCCAAGGATTTAGATTCTCTCCTCATGGACACAGTCAAGCCTGCATCTTCCAGAAACTGTGGTGATCTTCGTCTAAGCAAGCCATCATCTCAGCGAAATGGTTTGCCTCCCTTTCCTTGGTCACATACATACTCTGGGCATCCTAAAACTGTTCCTGATTCAGCTAAATTATCTACAAGTAAGACGGTTTGCCAAGGCAGATGGGTAAGAGTGGAAAACACTTTGACTCCTCTGAAAGGTTCTACTGGTTTCCTTGTGGAATTGCAATCACTCACTGACAATCACAAAATAGTTCCAACAGGAGTTCAAGTCTCAGAAAATGTAAATGCTTCAACAAACTCTGATAGCCTTACTATGTGTGAAAGGATTTCATCGTCAATTGGAGCCATCAGCACTTCTGAAGTTCCCCCAGGTAATTTTCTCTCTTGAGTACGGAGTTGCTACATTTTTTGAATTAATATGCAGTTTCTGCTTTCAGCACTCAGCTAGATGGATAAAAGTGTACATTTGTTGTGTGGTCCACGTTTCTCTTGCTTTCTGGTTGTTTGAAGTATCCCAATTTCAATATGATTGTTGCTTAGATCAAAGCCTGTAGGCGCTAACGGAAGAGTTGTCCTAATTTGAAATCTATCCATCACAAGTTTCTGGAACGATTTTTAATTTATCTGCTATTAGTATGGATAGAGACTGGGTCAGTCTGTATTCTTTGCATTCTTTGAGTTTCTGTGGAATATCCATCACGTTGCATAAGTTGCTTTATTGATTGCTAGTTTCTA
This sequence comes from Nicotiana knightiana, assembly GCA_005239525.1. Lineage (NCBI taxonomy): Eukaryota > Viridiplantae > Streptophyta > Magnoliopsida > Solanales > Solanaceae > Nicotiana > Nicotiana knightiana. Next base: position 90,271 of record ML430670.1, on the reverse strand, counting down.
TAATAGGTCACCAAGCATCATGTCGAAAGAGTATTAGATCTTGACAAAATCATATTGCATGATATGAAGAAATGATTCAGTATATGCATTGGTGCACATTCTCCATTTGGTTCCCCAGAATGTGTTAAATCTTGTCAAAACTCTATCTCATGCAAGTTGTGCAAGACGTTTTTATCCTTGCAAAGCTCACTATATATCTAATGGTAGCAGCTGAATCTCCAAGAATACTGGTTGCTGCTGAGACACTTTGCGAGATTGCGACGCATTCATTGAGGCAGAACACTGAAGAAACAGTCAAGTTGCTGAAAAGACCTTGTCAGAAGGTCATGAGAGCTTGTAAGTTGACTGAGAAATCTGAAAAACAATTCATAGCACCAAAACCAGTAGAGGGACCGAATAATCTGGTTGAAATTGCTGATGGGATACTTCCTTCGAAGAAACTTCGTCTTTCAGTCAACTTTAGAAAACCTGATCGGAAAGGACCAGTACCTTGTTCAGCTCAATCAATAAGAGCATCTCCTGTCAAATCTTTTAGAGACTCGGAAGGTTTCAGTACCAGCTTTGTAAATAAATCATGTATGATTCCCCCGTACACAAGGGTGATGGATAAGGCTTGTAGTAGTGAGCAGAAGCTGAGGAAGGTAGCCAACGGAGTGGAACCTAGGAGATGACAGAATGTTGGACTGAGCTCGTTATGGTGTTGGGAGCAGACAAGGACCCTTACTGTTTGCATTTGTCTATTCCTTCTAACTGTTGTTAGACATGCAAAATATGTAGGATTTGTATAGCCTGTCTCACTGGAAGAAATGAATGTTGTACCATTACTTGTAAGATGGATGCCAGATACATAGTTTCGGCATTGCCTCAGTGTTGTACATCATTGATGAGGCAATAGTAGAAAAGTTCCCTCTTTAGGCTCTGGTTTTCTGGCCATTGCTTATGTATGTGTAAATGAATTCATCATGTAATATCACTGCGCAGGACATTTTATTTTATCTCCTCCGTCTGCTTTTCCTTCTTGGCATAGTTGGTACAAGCAGTGGTTTGCTCAAAGGATGTAACTCATTGCTTATGGAAAATATAAATGCTCAATGATTATTTACGTTACGTTTTGCTTAAAACCCTTCTCGGTGTTCTCTAACGACTGATCCTTGCAATTTGAAAAGATTGAAACTATTACCACTATAATACCTGGCTTAAAGAAGACTGATAACCCAAACACTAAATTTTGAGCAGAAACAAGAAATTTTGGGCCTTTTGAGTCCTCTATGCATGGCTCGGAATGGAATGACAATAACGAACCACCGTCAAAAAAAAAAAGGAAAAAAGTGCTATGCGTCTGCCGGGAGTCGAACCCGGGTCTATTGCTTGGAAGGCAATTATCCTAACCGTTGGACTACAAACGCTTGTTGTTTGATGATCTCTAACAGAAAATTTAATTTTGTTTTGAAAGAGTTAAGAGTAAAAAAGCAAACGCATGTTCGAGTCAAAAGACAAAAACTCAAAACGTCCTTTGTTTATTTTTCCTTTCATGAAAAACCCATTTCGTACCAAATCCCAGCAGAAGAATGTGATTATCCTGCTAAATTTACATTGTGGATGTACCACTCGATTGTGCTTTCTCTTTTCACAGCCAGTAAAAGCTAAGGTACCATACCTTATTCATTTTAATTGTTGCCCGAGTATAATATGAAAATATACCTTTCACTCTCTGTTTTGAGTAATGTTATGTCCTTTCTTGTCTCATTTGATGTTCCTAACTTATAAAAAAAAACAATATGAAGGCTTAACTAAGATTTAAAGAGGGCTGGCTGCAGAACATAATCCAATCTTAGACTTATGTCCTAATCTAAATCTTCATTCAAGTATTGACACTATTGGATGAAAATACAAAAGAAGGGCTCCACTTATGATAAGCAAAATAGCAACCAGAAAAATGTCCTAGTTTTCATACATTGAATTCTTGTAATTTGAAAGTGATAATTACAGCTTGGACTTGGAGAGATGAATAGGGCAAAATGTCAAGAATCAAAAACAGTCATTAAAATTCAAAGATCTGGTAGATTTACTAATGGAGGATCTCTCTTTAGGAGAAAAAAATGATCAATTAAGGGCCCCTAATTCGCTGTCGGTGGATCTTCAATCATCTGCTGTGAACTAATTGAATATGACTGATCATACTACTGTTGCACCACCAGGACTGATGCTGTTGTGGAGAATTCGGATGAAGTCAAAAAACTCCCAATTGGCCCTATTTCAGGGCATTCAATCCTCTGGCTCAATGCAAGAGCTACTACACCATTAGGCATTCGACCGACCACAAACAAACTGCATCGACTGTAATCACGTATGATAGTAATTGTTTCTGATACATTTCTAACATTCTTCTCTTCATATTTAATGGAACTGTCTTCTGATATACTCGTTCTGAAATCAGCAAGAAATTCTTCATCGGCAGAGACTAATGTTGCAGCAGAAGTGCCTTCTGTATCTATTCTTACTATCTCTTCTGAGGAATCTGACTCCAATTGGAAGCGAATGACTGTTAACTCGACTCCTGGGTGCTCAGCCATACGAGCCCCATAAGCAAGTGCTTCACGATCATCACGACCCCCAAAAAAGAGAACGGTAACTGAAAAGGAAACGTTACTTGCAGATATCTGTGCACTACCACCGAGTCCACGGTCAACAAATATCCCCACTGAACATGAAGCATGTTCAAGAACCCTTTTGTTAACCAAGTGAAAATCAGGTCGAGTTGACTCAAATGAGCCGTCAAGCCTTAGATTCTTGTGATATGGTAAAATTATGATTGCTATATCTTTCCTCTCAGCCGTAATGCAAATATCTTCATGCATATCAGTGAATGATGAGATTGATGTCATTGGCCGCACAGAGACCTGACTTAATTGTTGGAAAGCCTCGAACGCCACAACAACGTGGTTAGCTGACCGCTGACCCTTATTCCAAAAAGGCAAGCCATTATGTCGAGCCTTGTGTACCATTAGGATAGCCGACGGTCTCTCCGATAACTCCATAAGATGCATTGCATATACACTAAGCCTTTCTCCCCTCTCAGTCCCACGTGAGGCCTCAAGGAGATTAATGATTGATGGGATATTCCTGGAACTATGGAAGCAGGCAAGTATTCGTAGTTGAGTATTTGGATTTTTCCTTCCTACTCTTCTGTGTTTATAGTCACTTTTGCTTGCTTTTTGTGCTGGCTTGTAAACAGCCAAAACCAACGGTGTGGTGATAAAGGTTGTGAAGAGAGCCATCAGAACCATGATAGCAAAAATCTGATCATTTAATACCTACATGAGATATAAGAGTAAAATAACTTAAAGCTGAAACAGTTTACCAGAATTCACAAAGCAATAAGTCACTAGACGAGTATTACCTTTCGATCTTTGCCAATATTAAGGACAATCAGTTCCACTAGTCCCTTACTATTCATAAGAAATCCAAGAGCAAGAGCCTCTCTTTTGGGAATCTTCCAGAGAAGGGAAACAATAAAAGTGCCCAGAATCTTCCCCAAGCAAGCTGTAAATATGACCAGAACTAGCAAACCCCATGATTGTATACCTTGGATTGTAGCGACATTCGTTTTTAGACCACTTGACACAAAGTATAATGGGAGGAAAAGACCAGATACAAGGTCCTCAACTTTTTCAACCAGTACACCTGCAAAGGGCCCCTCTTTTGGAACAAGAACTCCAATGACGAAAGCCCCAAACATTGCATGAATCCCAATAATATCAGTGACAAATCCAGCTGCAAGTACAGCAGCTAAAGTACCACATATATACATCTCATCCACAGGTTCACCTTCGTGGCAACGCTGCGACATCCACTTAAAAATTGGTGGCACAATAAGACTGGCGCCAATGACGAAACCGCATCCACTGAGGAAAACCCAAAGTGAAACGGCAGGGGATAGATTATCACCAGATAAGGCGATGGCAAGAGCAAGTAAGATCCAGGCTGCCACATCATTAACTGCTGCCGCAGACATGGCGATTCTTCCAACATTAGTTGTTAAAAGTTTCAGTTCAGCCAATATTCGTGCCAGAACAGGAAATGCAGTTATGGAAAGTGCTACACCCATGAATACAAGAAATGAAGTAGCATTCACCCCTTTAGCTATTGTTTCTCGAAGAATGAATGAAGAGCCAATTCCCAAAGCAAAAGGAAGACTAATTCCAGCAACAGCAATGCCAAGGACTTTTTTCCCGCTCTGACGCAATGACTTGAAATCTAGTTCCAGGCCAACTAGGAACAAAAAGAGCAACAGACCAATGTTTGCCAGTGTGTCTAAGACAGTGATGCTCTTCGGCGGGAATACTGCATTCAAATAGGTTTTGTTACGACCAAGAGCTGATGGTCCCAGCAATATTCCTCCCTATATATCAGGAAGAGAATGTTAGTTTCTTAAACAGAACAAACCTCAAGATAGCCCTTAGGTTTTCTTGGGGCGGGGAAAATTCACGGCAGCAGCTTAGGGCCATTCACAAATCTTTGTCCACAAGACTACGACATCAATGACTTTGTAGCATTTGTGTAATTTAATAAAAAAGTGAAATTGTTCTTTCCTCTTCCAGCACACGTGCCACGCAAAAGAATGAAAAGGAAGACTAAAAGATGACATGCAGAGGTTAGTCAGTGAATTCTAATACACTAGAATTAGGGGGGAGATAAAGTTTTTGAGAACAATCGGGCTTGTTGATTGACTTAAAAATGATAATTCAACCAAGTAAGCCTTTCTTTGGTAGTTATGGGTCACCAACAGCATCATTTAGGGTCTAAACCACTACCAAAGAGAAGCAAGGAGAAGGAGGAAGAAGAAGATCAAACTGGACAGGTAATTTAGTTCAGTTTTGAGACAGAAATTTGAAAAGAAATAGTTATGAAGGGCAGATAATTACTTCAGCTAGGTGAGAAATAAAATGGAAAACTAATACAAGGAATTCAGACACCCAATTACAGACAATGAACCAAATTTTCTTTGAGATGACAGAGGAAAACCAACTTACAATAATCTCAGCAATTACACGTGGTTGTCGTAGAGGCCGCAGCAAAAAGGCAAGACCTCTTGTGACGACAAGAACTAAACATATTTGTAAAATGGCCAGCGGAAGTGCAAAATCCAGGGGATTATCGCCTTGAAAAATGCCATTAGACGTGGCCTTCATCGGAGCTGGACAGAGATGTTCCATACCGGATGCCATTCTAGCAAGAAGCTAGTCCTGCAAAAACAATACTGTAAAACAGGTGGGCAATTACACTTGCAATTCCAACTCAAAAGAAGCATATCTTAAGGAAATGAACTTTAAGGACAGGATAATCTTTAGTAGAATCATGAGACAAACAAGATTCAGTGTTCCCAAGAGGATGATTGAGTGGCTAAGCCATTGGGAAAAGAAAAAAAAAGAAGCTGGAGATACCAGGTTCGACTACTATAACTAGTGTAAGCTTATCTACCCTAACCTTGTGGACAGATTTACCTAACTCGTGTACTTGTGGGCAGTACTAGGTTGTCAAAAAATGAGCCGAGATGTGCACAAATTGGCATGGATACATATATATACCTATATTTTAGAATTAGAAAAAGGCTCCACAAAATTCAATCACCACTAGTCCCTCCAAAAACCGGAGCAAGTAATTCTAGCAAGGATGTCATGGAATATCAATTTACTGACACCATTTTAAAGATGATTATTTTAGCAGAAAAATTAATAGTGTGGTGTCTTAAACTTTTTTTATATGATGTTTTCTCTATCAAACTAACTTTCCAACCTTTACCCATCTCTTGACAACCTACTACTGCCCATAAGGACTCATGCATAGAAAATGGACCTCTCTTCTAAGTGAAGAAAGAATAATTGCCATAGGGTCCAGTTGATCATAATCCAACAGAGAAAAAAAAAATTGCAGCAATTCTTGCAAATTACAAAGAATCAAAGTAAAGGAATTTCTGAAATCATTTACCATTCTGTTAGTTAATAGTTATCAATGTTCCCTAAGCAATTCCACTAGTTTGAACAACATTTTTTTTTTTCTTTACTTAGAAAAGAAGTCAATTTTCTATGCACGGCCAGTGTAATATTAGCCAGTCACTTAATTTCAAGAAAATGCACATCAGTAAACTGGTCGATTCGCAAGGAAAATTCCAGTGACTGACCAAGAATCAATAGACAAATTCGATAATGTTGAGGGCAGGGGCGAATGTAGTATTGAGCCAATGGGTATATATGAACCGATAATTTTAAATCTTGTATCCGGTTCCGGTACTTAAGGGTAAAAAAGGACATGATCGATGAGTAATACTGGAATATATATGCATGTATACAGAGAGAGAGAGAGAGAGAGAGAGAGTGTTTGATGATTACGAGTCCAGAGCTGTGAAACGGGTCGGATAGAAAGATCAACCGATTACTCCCTTGTGAAACTCCGTTCCAAGAATCAACACCAAAATCTGCAACTGAGTCAGAGATAGAAGAGGAGAGTGTTTTGTTTTCGAGGAGAGAAGAATTGAAGATATTTATTTATGTCATTAATAGAAAGGGTCGCTGCTGCGTAACTCCGACACTCAAAGTTGAACTGCAAGTCCGAGGGGACAACCTATGCAACTGCTAAACAATTTAGAAGTAATAATTAATATTTGGCCAAATTTTTTAAAAAATATTTTTAAATATTAGATTACAAATAAGAACATGAACAGATTTGATTAATAGTAGTTAATATTATATATGTAGATAAATAATTATAAATATTTATTGAAGATAACAATTAAGTTTTTTATTTTATTTAAGTAAAATATAAAAATAAAATTTGAAAAGTATTTTATTTTTTCAAGATAATTTAAATATATAAAAAAAAAATATTCAATAAATATGAAAGTTAATCCCAAAAGTCATTTTATATTACATAATAGTTTAAATTATGTAAGGTTATTTTGGTATATATAATATTTTGTAAAGGGTTTTTTGAAAAGAAGAAAGGTCAAAACTGCTTTTGTTTCTGCTTCTGGAGAGAAACTATTTTTTTTTGCTTTTTCAAAACTGTTAAACACTTTTGGCATGGTGATAAGCTTGGCCAAATAGGCTATAAATTATCTGGGGATGATAATTCCAGAACTAATTATGCCACATGAGAGATGGAATAAAATAATCCCACGTCGGATGGGATAAGGTGGGTTAAGATAGGATATTCATGATTAAGTTTGGGATTAAATTTATCAGGATAAATTTATACCTCCAACAAAACATATAAATTTAATCTTACATCTTATTCCACCTTATCCCTCGTACCAAATGACCTCTCCCGTCCAAATTTATAATGTTCTATAATTATTCCGACTTATAATGTGGTAATTTTTAACTATATAAATTTTATTTTAAAAACTTTTAAAATTTTATATTCTAATTCACGATCAAAATTAAAAAAATTTAATACTCTCAAAATTAAATGGACAGAGGGAGTATTAATTTATCTTAAAGGATAAATTAGATATAAAGCACATATTAATTAAAATTAAGATAAATCTCATTTAAAAAGTGAAAGTACAAAAGAGGGGAATGAATTTTATTTCTTTTAATTCAAAGATTAGATACTTTGGTTTTCTTTTGAAAACAGTTGCTAAATGAAAGTCTATCAAGTTAGATTGTATTTTGTATCAAGTTAAATTGTATCAAGGAGAATTTTGTGTATATTTTCCTTTCAAATTGCTGTAAGCTCGTAATTTTTAACCCGTACATTAGAATAATCTTTAGTAATCTAAGTATTTTTAAAATATTTCTTTAACTATATTTCTATGGGATTTCACTCTATTATTAATTTTAATTCTAGTTCTTAAAGCATAAAAATTGAAAACCGCAAAAATGGTTTCACTCTTTATTTTATTTGTATTTATTTGATTAGTTCGTGTTTTATAGTGATACTAATTTTGCCTTATTTTAGTTTAATTTTTGAAAAAAGAACCCTAAACTAAACATTCTCCTGGACCCAAAAAAGAAGAGACCACCGGCCAACCCTCACCTCCTCCACCCCTTCTTCACGAAGCCGCCGCTCGAACTCCACCATTCCAGCCGCCACCCACTCCCCCTTCTACACACCACCAGCCGCAACCCTAACTCCTCACTGTCGTCTCTACCGGACAGCCACCACAAAACCAGCAGCCGACGTCCAACACACGCCCACAGCCGCACACCCACCTCCTCTCCAAAACCTCACTGCCACCACTCCCTCCTCTCACATATGCCATCCCCGCCACCAGAACTCACCTGGACATAGAGAAAAGTGTGACGAGAGGGAGGGCATCATTAGGAATCTGATTGCGATATCCACACCAACCTAAACACACTGCCATCTCTGAGTTTTGCGCCATTCAAGCGCGGTTGTTGTTCGAGGTTCGGGTCGAGTTCCTATTCGCCGGTTTCAATTTTCGGTCGAATTCTGTTTTCGGCAAGTAGCGCATCCATATTTTCTGAGATAACAGAGGTCTATCTCCTCTTCTCTCTCTATTTCATTTCGAGTTATTCTTATATGATGGTTCAATGTGAAGATTTATGTCAATTCTTGTTGCTTATGATATTTTGAGGAGTAGTTTCTACTCTTAATTGAAATTAATTTCTTTTATTTGAGCCAACTCACTAACCTGTTTGACGCTTAATTGAGATAGAATTTTATATTCATTTGTTGGTGTCCATGTTTTAAACATGTATTAGGTCTTACAGGAGAGAGATTTTTTTTTTAAAAAAGTGTGAATTGCCCATAATTGATTTAAGTTTGAACGTGAAAGAAAAATTGGAGTTTAATGGTTTTGTTGATTTTACATTATTGCTTTTAATTGCTATCAACATGTTTTCAGTCATGAGAGTGATGAAGGCCAAAGTTTGTTAGTGGTTAATTTGTTTCTGTCCTTTGGAGTCGGGTTTGGTCAAATACCTAAAATGGAATGTTATATGAGTATGAAATGGTTTTATTTATTTAGTTTAATTTTACTCTTCTTGTAATCGCTGGTAGCACCGACCACACTTGGGTAGGCAAATTTTAGGTCTTTTTCTTTTGTTTCGTTTGAGGTAAGAGGTCATTCCCTTTAGTTTATATTGAGGGAAATACCTTGTAGACTATGTAAATAATTTTATCAGGGGAATGCCCCGTATTACTATGTAGTTGGAGGCCAAAGACGAGACGATGCGAAGAAGCGTAGAGTAGAATTTTAGTATTTCTATTTTATTTCTTTTTTTATTTTCTTTCTTAGGTGGGGACGACCTTGAGCCTCCTGCGTGTTTAGTTTTCTTTGTGTGTTATTTTGCCTCAGTCCGAGTGTTCTCCGAAGCCAACTTGATCATGTACGCAATCATACTAGTTACGGGACTCGGGGAATGCTTAACACCTTCTCCCCGAGTCAAATGAACTCCCTTACCTGAATCTTTGGTGCAATCAATTTTAGAGTCTAAACATGTTTCAAAATAACAAATCATTTCTAAAAACGGTGAACTGACACACTGAAACCAAATGTGAGGTGGCGACTCTGAAGGTCTTTTGAACATAATTTTTTGTCACTTTCTAACTGAAAACCCTTTTGATCTTTACAAATATTTTTTATTTATTTTAAGATGGCTTGTGAACTTGAAAAAGAGGTGTGACAGCTCTGGCGACTCTGCTGGGGAGTTGCAGGTTCGAGTTGATACTTGATCTTGTTGGCTTTTAGGATATTCGGTTGAGGTGTTTGTTTTCTTTATCTGCTTTGTTTATTTGGTTTATTTGTCTTATTTCCTGTTTTGTTGGTTATTTGTTTGTTGCTTTTCCTTATATATTTAACGCTTTATAAATTGTCATCATTTGCATAACCATGGGTCTTTTTTCTGTAACAAGTCTTCCGGATTATGTTTGAGTATACACGACCTTTTGTGAGTCACCTGGTCTTTAGGGGGTGGCATGGGAGCGTGGAGTGGGCGGACATCTAGAGCAGCCGCCATCGACCACGTGCCGCCCAGAATTTCCTTGTCTAGTAAACCCCAAACTTAGGTTAGCCTTTAGGTCACTCTTATTTGCATCATGTCACTTAGACCTAGCAGGGCTCGGTCCCATGCATTGTGTCCCTTGGTAGGAGACTTATCCAAATTTTGTTGAAATGGGCTCATGGCCCAAAAAAACTTTTAATCATCTCCATATGCTACATTCTGCATTCTTTAAGAGTAAATGGGTCATTTGACGGACCAATGACAGTTTGAGGGTAATGAGAAAGACGAAAGGGTGAAGTGTAAAAATGAAGCAAGTAGGGCCCAGTTATATTTTTCTTTCACAACTTTTTCAAGAAAAGATTAAAAAAAATTAAAAATGAAAAATCCAAAAAGATTTTGCACATTCTCACCATTTTCCAAAAAAAAATCAAAAAAAGAAAATTCAAAAAGATTTTACATGTTTCATCATTTTTCAAAAAAAAAGAACAAAAATATGTTTTCTCCAAATCAGTGTTTTTTTTAAAATTCTCTCCCGTATCCAATCTTCCCGAACTACACATACCTAATTATCGTCTCTCGAGGGGGGATACGTAGGCAGCCTACATAGGTTCCGATCTTCCTCCTCTTCCTAGAAAGTTTTAGGTTCTTGGCTTCGAGGGTCGTAGCCAAATCTTGCATATTTAGCCACGTTTGACCACATTGGTTATTTTTGCAAAATAAAGCTATTTTCTCAAAGTGACTTGTTATCCCATGTTTTAGAGCCCTAACTCCACAAAAAGGTGTCCTCTCAATTTTAAGGTCCATTCCTGTTGAATTTGCATGTCTAGCCACTTTTGACCACATCGGCCATTCTTGCAAAATGAGATTATTTTCGCAAAAGTGGTTCATTGACCCGTTTCTCTGAATCTGGAGTTCGCAACTAAGTGTCCCACTACCTTAAGGTCTGTCCTTTTTGAGCTTGCATCTTTAGCCATTTTTGACCATATCGACTGTTTTTGCAAAATGGGTCATTTTTGCAAATTAATTTTGGGTCATGATTAGTGGGAGTTTGAATCCATATAAGCCTTAGTGAGGCATTTTTCATGTCTTAGAGGTCAATCTTGTTTAGTTTGCACTTATAGCCACCCTTGGCCACATAGGTCATTTTGCAGAAAATACCTGAATCATGCCTTGCATGTATCTAATAGGAGGTGCCATAGTGTCTTAAGTCACTAACTCTATTTGGTCTTATTTTTCTCATTCAGGTATGGATCCATTTACCAGAGCTCGAGCATGACAGCTACCCCAGGACCAATCCAGTCAGGACCACTGCATTCATAAGTTGCTTGAGGATACTTTTATGTTTTTAGTCTGTCATTTATGTTGTCTTTTATTTTCTAATCTTGTACAGTAGTATCAAGTCTTTTAGGTGGTATCAGAGTCTTTCATAGTCTAGTTGAGTTCGTCGAATCTTTTGTTATCGTATTTCCTATTTTATATGTGAAAACAAAAAAAAACTTAAAAATGAAAAAAAAACATAAACATTCTTGTTTATGTAGTTTATTTTATCCATCACTTTTTCGGAACTACGCTTGGTCTGATTCATGTGGAACATGATACGTAGGCAACCTACATAGGGTTCGGTCAAATTATTTTTTAAAATTTAAAAAAAAAGAAAAAAAAAGAAATGAAGTTGTGGGGTCTGAAAAATGAGAGGAAATTGCGGGATGCAAGAAAAAAGCGATAATCATAAAGAAAAGAGAGGAGAGAAATGAGAAAATCAAGGAGCGCAACAGAGGAAATAAAGAATAAAAGGGCAAGGAGAGTAAAATTCGGATGATGCCATATGACCTTCGTACCCTCGAAGTCATTTTAGAACTGATAATTATGACTAGGTGCATTGCATATAATATGATAATATTTGCTGTTAAATACCTAACGCTAACATGATGACTTCATTTTGTTCCTCTTTGTTATCTTCATTATAGCAGAAGGGTGGTTGGTTTGTGGTTGTTAAACTGGTAACTGTTTTCTACAACATAAAGTCAAAAGGCAACGGAAGACGACAACGGAGTTGAGTTGGTTGATACTAGTACCCGAAATCAATTGGTCGAACGGGACACTGGGTTGGTTGAAGAGTTAAGGATGTTAAAACAACACATGGCAGACATGTATCAGGCTTGGATGGCTGGTGGAACCACCCCTGCCACCACTTAGCTTCCTAAATGCTACCCTTACCCAAGCTCCAGACATAGTGTCAGATCATCCACCATACTCTCCAGATTTTCCCGCTTATCACATCTTTCCCAACCTCCATAGTAGCTCCATTGCTCATCCTCCAACTACCTTTCCCAAAAATATCCCTCCTATCATATCCACTACCTCCACGATCACAACTTCTCACCTACCTTTCCTCAGGTCAAACAGTGAACACCAGTTCAAACCTCTCGATGCCCAATACTACCCCCCAGAGCTGGCCCACCAGGTAAGGGACCCATATAATCATACCTCTCAGAATGAGCATCATGTTGAGAATCACAAGGAAAGAAGAGCGAGATGATATATCCAGAAAGCTGAAAGGTATAGAGCAATCCTTAAAGAACATACAAGGGAGGGGAAATTAGATTAACGCATCCTACAATGACTTGTGTATGTTCCCTGATTTTCATCTGCCCGCGGGATTTAAAATGCCAAAGTTTAACTTGTATAACAGACTTGGAAATCCAGTAGCCCATCTGAGGGGTTATTGCAGTGAAATGAGAAGTTTTAGCGGGAAAGATGAGTTCCTAATGGCGTATTTCAGTGAGAGCTTGAGTGGGGAAGCCTTGGAATGGCGTATGCATCAAGATGTCAGTAATTGGTATGCATGGGATGACATGGCTCAAGATTTTGTTCGACACTTTCAGTACAATATAGACATTATCCCAAACCGCTCATCCCTTTCTAAGATGGAAAAGAAGCCCAGTGAGAGCTTTAGGGAATATGGACTCAGATGGAGGGAATAAGTTGCCCGAGTCAGTCCTCCGGTTGATGAAGAATAAATGGTTAAGATTTTCCTACAAGCTCAGGGATCCACCTACTTCAGTCGTTTGATCCCTACTTTGGGTAAACCTTTCAATTATGTGGTAAAAATAGGGGAGATGGTAGAAGAAGGAATCAAGTCAGGAAAAATCATGAGTTATTCTGCATTGAAAGATACTACAGAAGAAATTTAGAATATCTTAGTGAACTTGGGGGGAAGAAAGAGAAATAAAAAAGATATTGTTGAGCCCCGCCAACGACAAGATCCAGTAGGCGTTCCTGCTCAATGCTTTCAGCCTCAATATCGACCTCATGAATATCCACGCACTCCAGATAATCCTCCCCAATTCTACTTCTCTCCACAAAATCCCCAAAGTCATACCTCACATGCCCACTACTCTATCCATAATGCACCTCCATATGCTCTACATCCACTGGACCCGCAATGGTCTGCACCACCTCCACAAATGTATTACCCGCCTCCTCAAGCATGTCAACCACCTACCCGCAAGAGGTTCCAACTGAGGCCGGAGTACAAAATGAAAAGCCAACAGCAAAGAGAAAAGTCTTTCATTCCCATTGCAGAATCATATGCTAGTTTATTCCAAAGGTTGAGGCAATTGGACATGTTGAATTCGATTCAAATAAAAATGCTGAATCCCCTACCAAATAATTTTGATATTTCCTAAAGGTGCGCATATTGATCTAATGCCTCGGGGCACAGTATAGAAAAGTGTTGGCATCTGAAAAGAGCAGTCCAGAAGCTTATTGACGCAGGTGATATTACTGTGCAAAATCTAGATGTAGCGGATACTAGCCAAAGTCCATTGCCTGTTATAATAAGACGCATATGGTGGGCATGAATTGTGTTGAAAAGGAATATGAGAACTCTTCTGAGCTCCTTGGAGTTCCACTTGCCGCGAAATTATCAGCGCTATCAGTCTCGGTTCCAGAAGTTGATCTTAAGAACGAGTTGGCAAAAGGACCCAAAAGCAATCTGCTGAGGCCAATGTGATGGATACTTGTGAAGGTCCTAGTAATGTCGATGTGCGATTCAGTGGCTAAGATGTCGGGATTGGTAATTGGAAAGACGCTCCTTTCTTGGCTAGTAAGGGGAGTCTTGGTGGTTTATTTTGTTGTCATTTCTGTTGTCTGGGTTATTTTAGGGTTATAATCCAGATATTGTCTTGTGACTCAAACCCTTCCATCCTTTTATTTTGCTTAGTCCGTTTAGTCGGAGTAACTCGTTTAGTGTTGTCTAGGTTTATTTCAGGGTTGTAACCCCAATTTATTTTTCTTGTTTTTTTGTTCAAACCCTTTCACCGTCTGTCTAATGCAATCTCCTGTTTTCTATTAGTTCTAGTCAGTTTTTGTTTAGTTCTCTTTTACTTTTATAGGTATTTTCATGCTGACTCTAGTGACATGACATGCACGCACAATTCTCAGCATGGTCTTGAAAGTTAGTCGAATCATGAAGCAATGAAACAAGTTTCGAAGGTGATAGAGACATTTGAGGGAAACAAGTAGAGATTTGGACATTTTGAGATCATTTAAATCCCGAATTGTGTGAAATTGGGGCAGATAGTTTGGGGAGTTAAGAGGAAGATAAGAAATTGTTACAAGAGAGTGCATCCCAGACAATTTGAAGCAAGCAAATTTGAGTTCAAGCGTATCTCAAGTTACAAGATAAAGCCAAGAGAGTTTGCTCCAAATTGACGGAGCACATCCATAGTGCAAAAGAGATCACACAACGAGAGTTCTGTACTTGACAAGGCACTAAAGAAAAGTGGAAGGCATATCAGTGATATCAATGCCAAAGTTGCAAAAGAAATAATGTGCATGCTCTTTTTTTTTCATCTTCAAGTTGCATGTGTTGTACTTGGAATTTTCAGGGATTGGGAGGCCCTCTTTCAGCTATCCAAATACTTTATACCATTCGGTACCCCTTTTGAGCCTATGCTACTTTTCTTGACCTCCCCTCTTTTGGAATCGAGTTAGAGTCATAAACAAAATCATGCCCCATAAGGTTTGTTTTAGAAACTTCATTCCAGAAGAAAATTTCAAAAAAAGAAGAAAAAAGGAAAAAAAAAACAAAACAAAAAAAAAGAAGAAAAAAAGAAGAAAAGAAAAAGAAAATAGCAGCAACAAAGAGTAGTCGTTTTGAACTACGTTCGACCTGATTCTTGTCACCACAAGATACGTAGGCAGCCTTATGGTTCGGTCGCACCAAATAAAATATTTTATAATCCCACGAAGTCTGAGTGGGGCAGTTCTTCTTCCTCTTGTTTTAGAAACTGGGGCAAAGTTTAAAATGGATTCCAAAAGTTGTAAATAAAACCCTGTTGTTTTAATTATTTTGAGCCCTCATGATATCCTTTCTTTCTAACCCCTTCCAAAGCCACATTACAGTCCAAAAATGACCTCCCAGATAATCTTTGAGAGTGTCGAGTTAGATATGCCAGGAACATATGATATTTTTATCATGGTTAATGTCTTTCCATCTGCAGAATCAAAGGAAATAAGAAGAAAAGAACAAAATGAGAGAGTCTTATCGGTGAAAACCTTCACAGGCACCATAAGACGACAATGAGTTGAGAGAAAGAGAAAAATGAGAGAGGCTTGATGGTGAAAACCCTCTGGGCACTACAAGTCGAATAAGGATCGTGAATCAGATAGGATAATCGGAGCATTGAAGCCCAGTTTCACGACATAGAGGTATAACAAGAGTTGAACATTAGACTTGCTTGACAAATTAGACTGCTTAATCCAAAAATCCATGTCATGGTCATTAGAGTTAGTGTCCACATCTGATAAGTTTCTACTTTGTAATTTTCTTGTTAGATATCATCTCTTTCCATTGTCCCTTGCGTTGTTCCTCTTGCTTTGTTCAAGTCCTCTTTTTGAGTCCGTTTGGTCAGAACAAGTGAGAAGTGACTTCAAAATTTTCTACCAGCTTTCCAATTGCACAGAGCGGAATCGGCTAACACATCAAAGCAGCATAAGTCCGGAAAGAACAATATGCGCACTGAGTTGATAACAATTGACGTGCTTTGGGATTCATGTGAAATGCAAAGGTCCAGAAATGTCAATTTAGAGGCATTTTATGTGGTAAGGTTCGACAAAAAAGTGGTTAGCAATAACAAGCAAGGACTTACGAGTCGAAACCAAGGTTAATCATGGCAAACACATGAGAAATCACCCTCAAAGTCAAGGCCACAAATCAACCACCACATTTTAGACTCACAAGTTTTCTTTGCTTGAAACTAGGGCTGCTTATCGGGCGGATTGGACGGTTATTTACTCTTAACAGTTTGGCTTATCGGTTATCGATTTTTAAATGTATTAATCCGCTAGCCACCCGATAAGATATCAGGCAGATTGATATCATTTTAGCTCTTATTAGGTGGTTATCAGGTGGTTTATCGGTTTAGTTTCAGTTGATTGAAATTTAACATACTTCAACACAGTGTTGGGGAGTACATCCCCGAGACAACAATATACTCAACATTTATCATACATATATATCAACTAAATTACACCATGAGGCCATATTACTAGAATCAAATATTGGATATCAAATACTTCTTTTATCTTCTCATACTACATTCAAGTGGATGGTAAGATATTGAGAAGTGCAAAACAGAATACATCAACAATATCATTTGAACAGATTTCTTACTGTTTAAGAAGATGACAAACTGTTAAAAAACAAAAATACAACTTGGTTAAGATTGAAATTAACCAATTTGATAATCCAGCTGCAAAGTCCTCTACCATGTCTTCTATCAAGCTTATATGTTGGCGGGCTTCCATCGAGGCACACTATTTGATGTCTCATAATTAACAAACAAATACTTAGTACTCATAGAATTCAGCATGTGATTCTCTTTACTCTATGTTGCTTAATGTATTGTGCAGTGGCACTGTGAACTATGGTGATGTTGACAATCAGTTCTTTTTGAGTCATAATAGTAGTCAACATTTCTAGCAACGCTAAACATTCAAATTATTAAGCAGTTGTTAGTTCGTGATTATATTGCTTTTTTATTTATTTGTGTATTACTATTGTTTATTATGAAATCTCACATGCTGGTAATAAATAATCGAATCTTTCTTCTAAAGTTTAGAGAGCAGCAGTAAACGAGTTCAATAATATATATATATATATATATATTTATTTTAACGGGTTAACGGATTATCCGTTAAGAAAATTGAATAATCCACCTCCAAACCGATAAGTCGTTAATAAAGAAATTTCAATTTGTTCCCCGTCCGATAAATCGTTAACCCGATACCAATAAGCCATTAAGCTTCGATTTCGGTTCCGGTTCTGTTTTGAACACCCCTACTTGAAATAGGGACGAAGACTGTGTCCAAATCTTGGAAGCTTGAACATTTCAGGTGTCATGCCCCATTTTGTTAGCACAAAGGCTGTTTGAGTATGTTTTTTTACCTCCTAGGCATCCCCCTAGTTGAGAAGATCATCACCTCTCAAGAATTTTCTCTAGTTGAGAAGAACCTTCCCTCATAGACATCCCACTAGTTGGGAAGAATCTTTAGTTTTACTTAAGTTCAGGGGTCCACCCTGGAAAATAGGGTCAGTTTTAGTTTTCTTAAGTCGTTAATCTTTAGTTTTCCTTAAGTTCACGGGTCCCACCTGGAAAATAGAGTCATTTTTTTAAGTTTTCTTAAGATGTTAATCTTAATTTTCCTTAAGTTCACGAGTCCCGCCTGGAAAATAGGGTCAATTTCTAGTTTTCCTAAGTTTTAATCTTTTTTTTTTCCTTAAGTTCAGGAGTCTCGTCTGGAGAATAGGGTCAGTTTTAGTTTCCTCGAGTTGTTAGTCTTTAGTTTTCTTAAGTTCAGGGGTCCCGCCTGGAGAATATGGTAAATTGTTAGTTTCCTTAAGTTTTAATCTCTGGTTTTTCTTGAGTTCAGGGGTCCCGCCTGGACAATAGGGTCAATTTTTGGTTTAGTTAGACTCAGTTTATAGTTTTCCTCAAGCTCAATCTCAAACCTAGGCGATTCACTTCCTAGTTTGGGTCATTTGAGTTCATCCCTAGGAGACACACTTCCTAGTTTGGGTCATTCAGGGGATTTTGTGGTCAGGATTCATCAGAAGATCAAATAATCCTTTGTTAGCCCGAAGCAGCTAATCAGAATGAAGCATGACAGTGGCAGAAGAGGACATCTTCAGCAATAATGCCACAAACTAGCCATCACATTTTCAAACTGATAGGATTTCATTTGTTTGAAACAGGGGCAAGAAAATTTGTTCGATCTGCAGGGATCCTCCATAAGGAAATTATGGTTCAGGGTCAAAGAATTTTGTTCTTTGTGCAGGGATATTCCAGGAAGAAGAGAGCATGGCTCAGGTAAGTTCATATTCAGTTTTCAGGACCCTCATAGATAATCGGATTCAATTTAAAGCTTTCAGGACCGTCCTGGATAATGAGATTAGTTTTAAGTTCCTAGGACCCTCCTGGATAATGGGGTTTGATTTAATTTTTCAGGGACCTCCTAGAAAATGGGATTCAACTAACACTCACAAATGTTCCTGGTACAAACTGGGGCAGAAAAGTTTCTTTCTTTTGTTTGTTTTGTTGTGATTACAGGCACCCACCTGGAGAACGAGGGTCAACTTTCAATTTTCAAGATCAAGAGGCATCAGGAGCCCTCTTGAAGAACATGGTCAACTTTCAATTTTCAAGTTAGCGAGGCATCAGGAGCCCTCCTGGAGAACAGGGCCAACTTTCATTTTTCAAGCTTGAGTCAGAGGAACCAGGAGCCCGTCTAGAGAACAGGGTCATCTTTCAATTTTCAATTTTCAAGAAGCATCAGGAGGATCCCGTTTGAAGAATAGGGTCAACTTTCAGTTTACAAGTTCAAGTCAGAGAGGCATCAGGAGCCCGCCTGAAGAACAGGGTCATCTTTCAATTTTCAAGTTCAAGTTAGAGAGGCATCAGGAGCTCGCCTGAAGAATAGGGTCAATTTTCAATTTTTGAGTTCAAGAGGCATCACGAGCTCGCCTGAAGAACAGGGTCAACTTTCAATTTTTAAGTTCAAGTTAGAGAGGCATCAGGAGCCCGCCTGAAGAACATTGTCACCTTTCAATTTTTAAGTTCAAGTTAGAGAGGCATCAGGAGCCCGCCTGGAGAACAGGGTCAACTTTCAATTTTCAAGTTCAAGAGGCATCAGGAGCCCGCCTAAAGATTAGGGTCAACTTTCAATTTTCACATTCAAGAGGCATCAGGAGCCCGCCTAAAGAACAAGGTCAACTTTTAATTTTCAAGTTCAAGAGGCATTAGGATCCCACCTGAAGAACAAGGTCAATTTTCAGTTTCAAGTTTAAGTCAGAAGCAGCAGGAACCCGCCTGAATAATAGGGTCAACCTCCAGTCTTTATGTCAAATCAGAAGTGGAACGAGCCGCCTGAAGGACAAGGTTTGAAAGCTCAAGTCTACTCCAAGTTCAAGTTTATTTCAAGTGCAAGAAACAGGGTTCCCGCCTAAAGAATAGGGTCAATTTCCAGTTTTCTTTAAATTCAAGTCATCAGGATGCCCACCTAAAGAACGAGATGAATTTTTCAAATCAAGGATCAAGTGGAGATTCAAGTAAGATTCAAGACAAGAAGTAGGATCTTGTATTTTTCTCTTATTTTTGCTGTAATTTTTGCTTTCAATTCATGATGTAATGGCAGGAGCCGCAGAACGGAACCTCGACAACACTTCACTCGACTCTCCACCTCGGTATACTCCATCACTTCTCCTACTTCTGAACTACACGTTGCATGATTTTTTTATAGCCAAGGATATGTAGGCAGCTCAAATACCAGGGCTCGGTCACAATCTCTTACCCATCTTTCTTTTTTTCTGAATAAGTGTCGGGTCACAAATCAATTACGTCGCTTACTTGATTCTTTGCTAAAAAATACTCCATGTTTCCAAGCAAATAGAGGCAGCTATAAGCACGTAATTTTTGACCCGCACATTAGAATTATCTTTAGTAGTCTAGTATTTTTAGAATATTTCTTTGACTATATTTATATGTGATTTCACTCTATTATTAATTTTAATTCTAGTTCTTAAAGCATAAAAATTGAAAACCGCAAAAATAGTTTCAATCTTTATCTTATTTGTATTTATTTGAGTAGTTCGTATTTTATAGTGATACTGATTTAGCCTTATTTTAGTTTAATTTTAAAAAACACAAAAAATAGTTTCACTTTTAATGTCTAGTTTTATTTTAGTAGTGTATGTTAATTAATTAAGAGTGATATATTTTATAAATACATTATACTATTTTAGAAAAAGATTTGAGATTTTAGCTAAAAGAGTTTAAACAACCCCAAAATTATCCCCATTTCAAATTTTTTGTAAGCAATTTTGGACCAGCCCAATTGCCCTTAGCCCGAATAACCTTAGCCCATACCCCCACTTCCCTAGAAAGAACCCTAAAATAAACCTTCTTCTGGACCCAAAAAATAAGAGACCACCGGCCAGCCATCACCTCCTCCACCCCTTCTTCACGAAGCCGCCGCTCAAACTCCACTATTCCAGCCGCCGCCCGCCACCTACTCCCTCTTCTATACACCACCAGTCGCAACCCTAACTCCTCACTGCCACCTCTGCCGGGTAGCCACCACAAAAACCAGCAGCCGACATCCAACACACACACAAAACCGCACATCCATCTCCTCTCCAAAACCTCACTGCCACCACTCCCTCCTCTCGCATCTGCCATCCTCGCCACCAGAATTTACTAGGACATAGAGAAAAGTGTGAAGAGAGGGAGAGCATCATTAGGAATCTGATCGCGATCTCCACACCAACCTAAACACACTTCCATCTCTGATTTTTGCGCCATTCAAGCGCGGCTACTGTTCGAGGTTCGGGTCGAGTTTCTATTTGCCGGTTTCAATTTCCGGTCGAATGTTCTGTTTTCGGCCAGTAGCACAACCATATTTTCTGAGATTACAGAGGTCTATATCCTCTTCTCTCTCTTTTTCATTTTGAGTTATTCTTATATGATGGTTCAATGTGAAGGTTTATGTGACTTCTTGTTGCTTATGATATTTTGAGGAGTAGTTTCTACTCTTAATGGAAATTACTTTCTTTTGTTTGATCCAATTCACTAACCTATTTGACGCAAAATTGAGATAGAATTTTTATATTCATTTGTTGGTGTCCATGTTTAAAACATGTATTAGTTCTTAAAGGAGAGATTTTCTTTTTAAAAAAATTGGAGTTTAATGGTTTTATTGCTTTTACATAATTGCTTTTAACTGCTATCAACATGTTTTCGGCCATGAGAGTGATGAAGGCCAAAGTCTGTTAGTGGTTAATTTGTTTATGTCCTTAGGAGTCGGGTTTGGTCAAATACCTAAAATGGAATGTTATACGAGTATGAAATGATTTTATTTATTAAGTTTAATTTTACTCTTCTTTTAATCGCTAGTAACACGTTTATGCCGACCACACTTGGGTAGGCAAATTTTAGGTCTCTTCTTTTGTTTTGTTTGAGGTAAGAGGTCGTTCCCTTTAGTTTATATTCAGGGGAATGCCCCGTAGACTCTGTAAATAATTTTACCAGGGGAATGCCCCATAGTACTATGTAGTTGGAGGCCAAAGACGGGACTATGCGAAGAATCTTAGAGTAGAATTTTAGTATTTTTATTTTATTTCTTCTTTTATTTTCTTTCTTAGGTGGGGACGACCTCAAGCCTCCTGCGTGTTTATTTTTCTTCGTGTGTTCTTTTGCCTCAGTTCGATTGTCCTCTGAATCCAACTTGGTCATGTACGCAACCATACTAGTTACAAGACTCGGGAATGCCTAACACCTTCTCCCCGAGTCAAATGAACCCCCTAACCTAAATCTATGGTGCAATTAGTTTTAGAGTCTAAACATGTTTCAAAAGAACAAATCATTTCTAAAAACGGTGACCTGACACACCGAAACCAAATGTTAGGTGGCGACTCTGAAGGTCTTTTGAACACAAATTTTTGTCGCTTTCTAATTGAAAACCCTTTTGATCTTTACAAAACTTTTTTATTTATTTTAAGAGGGTTAGTGAAGTTGAAAAAAGGGGTGTGACAATTGCTGCCTCAACTCTATGGAAAAAAAAACTCATCAATTTTGACAACTCAAACTTTAAACAAAAGATAATTAGAAAATATTTAAATTAAACAAAAAAAAACCAACTATTACAATATGGATGTCTTTCAATTCCAGAAAACTACCTAATCAAACTGGTATCTCTACTAGGGGTGTTCATAAAAATCTGAAAAACCGAATCAAATTGAAACTCGAACCAAATCGACCAAAAAACCGATACTTTTAGGTTTGGTTAGGTTATGGTTTTGAATTTTAAAAACGGATCAAATTTTATTTGGGTTTGGTTTTAATTAAAAAAATAGCCGAAAACATCCGAACCAAACCGACTTTAGAAGTAGCTATTTAATTTTTCTTTTTTTTTTTGGTAACTAAAATTTTATATACCAAAATTGGAAGTATTACCGCAGCCAAAAAAAACTGGAAAATTTGAACAAGTCTAGAATTGGACATACAGCCCCAATTCTAGACAAAAACTAAGTCATTTTCAATCCATCAAGATCTCTACATGATTCTGAACATTGGTACATTTAGGGGTAGAAGTTTAAGTTCTCTATTGCCTTTGTCGACCTGGGTTTCATCCTCCCTCTACAACATATTTCTTGAATGAGCTTAGTTATAATCTGAGCTTCTTGCCTTTGTTGTCCTTGGAAAATCCTTCTGTTCCTTTCTTGCCATATAAAGTAAACACATCCTGCC
Organism: Nicotiana knightiana; assembly: GCA_005239525.1. Classification (NCBI taxonomy): domain Eukaryota; kingdom Viridiplantae; phylum Streptophyta; class Magnoliopsida; order Solanales; family Solanaceae; genus Nicotiana; species Nicotiana knightiana. Next base: position 67,494 of record ML430670.1, on the reverse strand, counting down.
ATCGTCATTCTATAAATTGCCACCCTTTGACTATTCCCTTTGGCTTGGTATATTGTCCACACTATTTCATTTTTCCATCACATTGCTTGTCTTTGAATTCCTTGGCATTGAAAAATTGTTTCCCAGACATTCTTAGAATAAGCACATCTAAAAAATAGCTGGTTAGTACTCTCATTCTCCACACTACACAAAGGGCAGAGTATGTTAGTAGTCACTCCCCATTTGAATAGTCTGTCCCTCGTGCTCAGTCTTTCATGGATTGTTAATTGCAGTATAAAGATCCATCTTGGATCCCCTTCATTGGTACAACTTATCTTTCTCCAGGGTACCTTTTGAAAACTACCTCGCAGTCGCACATACTTTTTTGTATGGAAAAAGAGGGCATATTCATCATGCCAGTTCTCCCTATGCCAGCCTTTTCCAGCAACATTTTTGTCTTCAAAATCTTCCTTATCACCCATGAAGCTTGTTGCAATTCTACTTCCCAAACTTTCCTTCCTTTTATTTAGTATGTGTGAATTCATTGCACCCATAGCTTATATTTTTTCTGACACAAATTCCATAGCAATTTAGAAATAGCAGCTTGGTTCCACAATCCAATATTCATCACACTCCATCCTCCTGCACTTTGAGGCCATCAGATCCTTTCCCAAGCTATCAATGCTCTTTTAGATAGGTCTTCTCCCTATGTCCACAAGAAGTTCCTGCAAATAGATTCTATAAGTTTGATCACCATCTTTGGAAGAATGAAAATCTGCGACCAGTACGTTTGTATGGCGAATGGAACACTCTTGATAAGCTCCATTCTCCCAGCATATGAAAGGAATTTGTATATCCAAGAGTTTATTCTTCCCTCCATTTTATCTACCAAAGGCTGGCATTGAATAATAGATATCCTTTTTGTACTAAGGGGAACACCTAGGTACTTTATAGGAAGACTTCCTTTTGTGAAACCCAACCAATCCAGCACTTCATGTTGTATTAATTGATGTACTCCTCCAAAATAAATGGAACTCTTACTTTTATTGGCCACCAGTCCTGAGACTGCAGAGTAACTCTTAAAACAGTCATAGAGCAGTTTGAATGATACCGCATCTCCTCTACAAAAGAGTAAAAGATCATCAACAAAACCCAACTGCACCACCTTTAATTTTTCACATCTTGGATGGTAGTTGAAATCATCATTATTCTTCAGGGTCTTTAGCAGTCTACATAGATAATCTATTGTCAGAACAAACAAAAAGGGGGATAAAAGATCCCCCTATCTCGGACCTTTCTTAGCAGGAAAAGGTGGTGAAGGCTTCCGATTAATAAGGATGTAATATGACACATTATTTACACATGTCATTATCTATTTCACAAAAATATCAGGAAAATTCATACTAATCAACATTTTTTTCCAAAAAAGGCCACTCAATGGAATCATATGCTTTTTTCATATCTAGTTTGATCATACATTTGGGTGATACTCCTTTATTGTTGTACCCTTTGATCAGTTCATGACTCAGAATAATGTTGTCCAATATCAGTCTGCCTGTGACAAAAGCAGCCTGACTACTGTCCACTAGGTAGTCCATCATACCTTGCAATCTGTTGGTGAGGATTTTTGAGATTATCTTATATAAGATAGTGCAACAAGAAATTGGTGTGTGTTCCTTCACTATAGATGGGTTTTTAACTTTTGGGATCAGGGTCATAGTTGTATAGTTATAAGGCAGATACATCTCTGAAGAATCAAATAATTGTAGCACTGCTTGTGTTATCTATCTACAACCACATTACATGCCTTCTTGAAGAAACAAGAGTTTAAGCCATCACAACCTGGTGCTTTTTGGTCATCAATACCATTCAATGCTAAGTACACTTCATCCTTTGTGATAGGTGTTGGCCCAAGAAATTGAATGATTTTGAAGATTGACAAAGGAATTAAAAGATGAACCAGGTCCATCACTGGAGACATAGACATATGCAGAGTTAAAGGCACGTGAGGTGCACATGCAGGAGATAAACGAAATATGCGAATTAAAGAGATATTTCCTGATCGAAAAGATTGCAAAATAATAAGGAGAAGGACTCCTTATTCAGTAAGAACAGAATCAACGATAAGGAAGGATTCGAGGAGTTGAGATTAACTAGAACTCTTCCACCAAGGAAGAGTAGCATTAGAACTCTAGCACATCTCTCGTCTACTAATCCTATATATTGCAGATTTTTCTTATTTTACAGGCACACACAAAAATAGAAGTTAAGCCAGAATTGATAGCAAAATTAGCAAGGTAATTTTGCAAGCAGTTCGTGTGAGATTTAAGTGTACGACTCTGAAGCTACTTGGACCAGCTAGAAGAACCAGTTCCAACTGTTGTCTTTTAGTCTAGTCTACTTGTAGTAGGTGATCTCAACGTGTACCTTTCAGCTTTATCTAGAAGCATCTGTAATAGGTACGATGTGGTTTCAAGTTATAGCTAACTTGGAGTTTTTCGTGAATAGCTAGAGGCTAGTTTGCCACAAAGGGATTATAGGTAATCCTAGGTTTACAAAAGAGTTTTTGTAAATGTTGTTTGGCTCACTGATTTAGTAAAAGAGTTTGGAAAAATCTTACTAGGAAGTAGGTCGTGGTTTTTCACCTTTTGATCCAGATGTTTTTCACGTAAAAATCTTAGTGTACTTTATTTTCTGTATTTATTATTCCGCAAACAGTAGAGGTTGGAACACATAGAAGAANCCACACAAATCCCCCCCCCCCCCTCCTCTTTTGTGGTATTGACGTTTAGAACATCAATTGGTATCAGAGCGGGTTATCCTTGAAGAAGCTAACACCTTAGGAAAATATCAAGATGAGTGCACCACATGGGAACTGGGAAGGACAATCAACCGCTAGGCCTCCACTCTTCAATGGCCAATACTATTCTTGGTGGAAGAACAGGATGAGAGACCATATAATTGGAGAAGAATACGAACTATGGGATATTGTTATTGATGGTCCTTTGGCCACCATGAAGACAAATGCTGAAGGAGTAGATGTGCCAAAGACAAGAGCTGACTGCACTGCTGAGGATTTGAGAAAGTGGGAGAAAAATGCTAAGGCCAAGAAGTGGCTTGTGTGTGGACTTGGTCCAGATGAGTACAGTAGAATTCAAAGTTGTACTACTGCCAAGGAAATTTGGGACACTTTGCAAGTGGCTCATGAAGGAACTGCTCAAGTGAAGAGATCCAGAGGTACTTTACTATATTCTCAATATGAGAATTTCTCTATGAAGGAAGGAGAGACCATTCAAGAGATGTACACTAGGTTCACTACATTGACTAATGAACTGAAATCTCTTGGAAGAACTCTTCTTTAGGAAGACAAGGTTGAGAAGATTTTGAAAGGGTTTTGCCAGTATCTTGGGAGAGCAAGATCACTGCAATTCAAGAATCCAAGAACATTGCAACTCTCAAACTGGATGAGCTAATTCGAAATCTTACTGCCTATGAACTTAGAAGGCAGACAATGAAGATGTATGTTCCCAAGAAGGAAAGGAGTCTGGCATTGAGAATCACCAAAGGAGCAGATATGGAAGAATATGAAATGGCTATGATCACCAAGGATTTCAAGAAATATCTTATGAGAGGAAAGGGCTCCGCAAAAGGTGGAAACTACAACAAGGCAAGGGTGCCGGAAAAATCAACTAATGAGGGATACTACAAATGTGGGAAGACTGATCATCACATCAAGAACTTCCCTTAGTGGGAAGTCGAATGGAAAAAGGAAAGGTCTGAACGAAGGAACCGAAAGAAGGAACAGGTTCATCCCAAGAAAAATAAATTATCAACAAATGCTATGGTCGCTGCTTGGGGAGAAAGTTCAGATGAGGAGTCAGATGATGAAGATGAAGATGAAGATGAACAAACACTTATGGCAATTGGTGAATCAGATGAGGAATCTGAGGTAAGTATATTTCATCTCAAAGACAAAATTAAATTCCTGTCCAAAGAAAAACTCTCTGAATTACTGCTAGATTTTATTGATGAATCTGAAGTAATTAATAAGGAAAAGAGACATCTGTCTAAGGAGTGTGTAACTTTAAAAGCAAAGTGTAAAAACCTGGAACTCAGAGTAAGTGAGACTGTAAGTGAAAACACTGCTCTGAAGAACCAGGTTCATCCACTTGAGACAAATGTCCTAGAGTTAAAATCTAAAAATCTTAAACTGAACTAGGAACCAGTAAGAAGATAGCTGACAACTCTCAACTCACTTTAGAAGAAAATGTAGGTAAACTAAAAGATGAGTTGTATAGGAAGGATGCACAAATAAGAGTGTTGAAGGAGGAACTTGGTGAGGTCAAGCATAAACTAGATAGAACTTGTAAATGGAATAGATCCTCTGATGCTTTGACATGGCTACAGGAACATCATAGTAGCAATAAGAGAGGACTTGGCTTTGGGAATTGCCTAAATGGGATCCTAAAAGCAAGTACCTCACCCTTCCTGAGAACAAAATTGGTACCCACTGTGGTAAGACTGGTCACTACAAAAGAGAATGCAATGCAAAAGAGCAGGCCAATCAAAAGAATAAAAGTTTTGTTCGAGGGAAGATTTGGTTACCAAATTGAGCTAAAAGGAATTTAATTCATCATTTTGCTTATAAATAGGGATCCTAAGACTAACCCCTGATTTTCTTTTGTAGGTTCAAGTGAAAGGAAGTAGCCAAATATGGTACATGGATAGTGGCTGCTCAAAACACATGACTGGTAACAAGGACCAGTTCCTTTCACTTGAGGACCTCAAAAGAGGAAATGTCTCCTTTGGAAATGGAAAGAAAGGTGAAATCATTGGGGTTGGTAAGGTAGGTAAGGATGACACACGTTCCATTGAGAATGTCTACCTAATAGATGGCTTGATATATAGCCAATCAGTGTGTCACAACTGTGTGACAGAGGTAACTTGGTAGCATTCACCTCTACAAAATATTTTGTAATAGCTCTTATCACTGACAAGATTGTTTTGCAGGGAAAAAGAGTGAACAATATATACATCATAGATCTGTCCACACTTTCAGAAAATGAATTGACATGCTTAAGTATGATGGACAGTGATCCCCTCCTTTGGCATAAGAGACTTGGACATGCAAGTCTGAGTCAACTTAAGAAACTAGTCTCCAAGGAATTAATGATAGGTCTGCCTAACATTAAGTTCAAGGAAGACAAATTCTGTGAGGCTTGTGCAAGGGGGAAGCAGGTAAGATTCTCTTTCAAAAGCAAGAAAGTGGTAAGTACCACCAGATCGATGGAACTGGTCCATATGGATCTTTGTGGTCCTATGAGAACCTTAAGCAGAGGTGGTAAGAGATATGTGATGGTGCTTGTTGATGACTATTCTAGATTTACCTGGACATTGTTTCTAACATCTAAAGATGAGGCATTCGGCATGTTTACTTCTTTTGTTAGAAAAATTCAAAAACAATTAGGAAATCAACTTGCATCAATTAGGTCTGATCATGGCATTGAATTTGAAAATGCTAAATTTGCTGAATTTTATGATGAGCATGGCATAGGTCACAACTTTTCTGCTCCTAGAACTCCACAACAAAATGGAGTGGTTGAAAAAAATAATAGGACACTTGAAGATATGGCTAGGACTATGCTTCTTTCTAGTAAACTACCTCATAGCTTCTGGGCAGAAGCTATTAATACTGCATGCTATTTCATAAATAGGTGCATGACTAGACCACTTGTAGAAAAGACTCCCTATGAGTTACTTAAATGGAGAAAGCAAATTTATCCAACCTTAGGGCTTTTAGTTGCAAGTTCTTTGTGCACAGCAATGGTAAAGACTCCCTAGGTAAGTTTGATCCCAGAAGTGATGAGGGAGTATTCTTGGAATATTCTTCACATAGTAAGGCTTATAAAGTCTATAACAAAAAAACTATGTGTGTTGAAGAAAGTGTGCATGTAGTTTTGACGAAACTAACATTCTTTCTGAGAGACAGGAATAAGAGGATGAAGAAATTGGGCTGGTCAGAAACTCAGTCCAAACTGGAGCAACACTGGAGGAAGGAACAGGTGATGAAACATGTTCATCCCTCTTTGGCAACATGACAGGGGGAACTGAACAAATTAATTTCCAAACCTCATTGGAACCTGGACCTGATCCTGTTCCACAATAACAAGGCACTGAAGGAACTTCAAGGAGTAACCAGTTAGTTGTGAAACCATAGTGATATCAAAGTTCTCACCCTATTGAGAACATTATCACTTATCCAACCTCTGGAATCAAAACCAGATCCTCTTTGAAGAATCTGTGTGCTTTTGATGCTTTCCTATCTCTTATTGAACCTAAAAATGTTGTTGAGGCTTTGCATGATGCAGACTGGGTGAATGCAATGCAAGATTAACTCAACCAATTTGAAAGAAGTCAAGTTTGGAATCTAGTACCAAGACCCTTGGATAGAACAGTAATTGGTACAAAATGGGTCTTCAGAAACAAACTTGATGAAGATGGAACAGTTACAAGAAATAAGGCAAGATTGGTGGTTCAAGGATACAGTTAGAAGGAAGACATAGATTTATGAAACCTTTGATCCAGTGCAAGGCTGGAAGAAATAAGACTCCTCATAGCCTTTGCTGCTTACATGGAATTCACCCTTCACCAGATGGATGTCAAGAGTGCCTTCCTAAATGGCTATCTAAAGTAAGAGGTGTTCGTCAAGCAACCTCCAGGGTTTGAGAACAAGGAGAATCCTGATCATGTGTACAAACTTGACAAAACACTATATGGACTCAAGCAAACTCCCAGAGCATGGTATGAAAAGTTATCAAAATTCTTGATTGAGAATGAATACAAGAGAGAATAGTACTTTATTCTTAAAGAAAAAAGGTAAAGATCTCTTGGTAGTTCAGATATATGTAGACGACATAATCTTTGGAGAAACTACTGAAAAGCTAAGTAAAGAATTTGCTAAACTAACGGGGAGTGAATTTGAAATGAGCATGATGGGTGAGATTAATTTCTTTTTAGGCTTACAAATTAAACAAAATTCAAATGGAACTATGATCCATCATCAAAAGTATGTGAAAGAGTTGCTTAAAAGGTGTAAAATGGAAGATTCCAAAGAAATTGACACTCATATTGCAACAACCACAAAACTAGATGTAGATGAACCTGGTTCATCTGTTGATCAAAAGATGTATAGGGGAATGATTGGTTCACTGCTGTATCTCACTGCTAGTAGACCTGACATTGTTTTCAGTGTAGGACTTTGTGCAAGATTTTAGGCTAATCCAAAAGAATCCCGCCTAACTACAGTAAAGAGAATCTTGAGATACTAAAAATGCACCATTGATCTATGTCTTTGGTATCCAAAAGGTAGTAACTTTAATCTTGTGGGATATGCTGATGCTGATTATGCAGGTTTTCTAGTGGATAGAAAGAGCACCTCAGGTATGGCACATTTTCTGGGCGCATGTCTTGTGTCTTGGGCCACTAAAAAGCAGAATTATGTAGCTCTATCTACTGCTGAGGCTGAGTATGTGGCTGCATCGTCATGTTGTGCTCAATTATTATGGATTAAACATCAACTGCTAGATTTTGGAATCGATGTTGGATTCATCCCCATCTTTTGTGATAACACCAGTGCTATAAATATGACAAAGAACCACGTTCATCATAAAAGGACTAAGCACATAGATGTTAGACATCATTTTTTCAGGGATAATTATGAGAAAGGATTGATCTCTATTGAATTTTATGCTACTAATAAATAGATTGCTGACATATTTACAAAAAGCACTAAGTAGAGAGCATTTTGAAAGGAACATGTTAGAGTTAGGGATGATTAAGATCGCCTAATTGAACCAGTTCATAATGTACATGAAAAAAAAAGGAAAAATGAAAAAAAAATTAGCGAGAAATTCTGAAATTTGTGTAAATAATCAGATTAATCGTTGCTTAGTCTCATGCTGTAAATAGCATACTCTCTTACCATGTTTTGAAATGACTCATTAGTTAATAATGATATTTTTCTCTATTGTTGAAAATTGATGCTTGATCAAGAGGATTCTGAAATGATGAACTCGGTTCATCAGTGCTGGTTCATCTGAAAGGCGAGGTATGTGTTCTCTACTATACACACTTTGAAATATTAATAGTTAATCATGAGAAGAACTCTACCTAATCAAAATCTTTTCACAATCTATCCTTATCCCATTTTTGAACCAGTTCCGTCTACCCTAAGACTCCAATTAAAACTAAACCGCCTAGAACCTAGGGAAGCAGTAACCGTCACCTCTAACTGATCAGTTGCAGAGGTGATAAGACCTCTATTTGACCCAAAAAGGCTGCCGTTATATATTAATTACTTCCTCCTTTTAAAAACCTCCATCATCACCTCTGAAATCACTCACCAACTCTACAACCGTCGAAACCCTTCCATCTTCCTTGCCCTAATTAATCCAAAATCTTCTTCTTCTATCTTTAATAAAAAATGTCTAACCCTTCGGATAACCTGGTACTCCACCACATGTTACTCCATCTTCGACTTCTTCAACGCCTCCACCACCAAGTCCTACTAATTCTCAAACCAGTCCCACTATTCCTCAACCTAGCCATAGTCCAGAACCCATAAAAAGACAGGTTAAAATGCTCGCCAGGAAAACAGTGGCTACAGGTTCTCTCGCCAGAAAATTGAATGTCAAATTACAAGCTAGTCAGGTTAAAAAATCAGACAATTCTAGTGATTCGTTCAAATCAGCTACTGAGGAAGCAGTAGGATCATCTCATTCTGAACGGGTATCATTTGTACCAAATATCGCTTCTGAGAATGTGTCTGAAATAGCGAAGAACTTAGAAAATAGGTTTGTGTTAGTTGTGTCTGTGAAAAATGTGGAGTTGCCCGAAGTAAGACGAAGAGGTGGTAAAAATAAAATTGGGGAAGAAATAGAGAGAGGGGGAAGTCGGAGTGAAGCAAGGGGAATAGGGCAAGATATTACTAGATTGTCTATTTGTGGTACTGAAACAGTAGTAATAGAAGAGGGAGCCAGGAATTCAGGGGGAAATGAATCAAGTGAAGCGGCTGAGGGATTAGTAAATCTAGGAAAATCTACAAATGAACCTGGTTCATCCATTGATGAGACATTGGCAGATCTTATGAAGAAGTTAGGAGAGAGTTATAAACCAAAGAAGAAAAGGACTCCAAAGACTAAGGAGTCTGAAACTGCAGGAGCAAGTAAAAAGAGAAAAGTCACTCCATTTGCTGGTTCTGAAACTCCTCTTCCAAGAGGAAGAATCACAAGAAGTGAATTAAGGCAGAGCGAGGAGGAGTTACAAAAGGCTTTGAAGGAGAGTAAGAGAAAGAGAGCTGAGAAGGGAAAGGAGAAAATTGATGAGCCTGTCGAGGCTGTTGAGATTGAGGAGATGGACCTGGTCCATCAAGATGATCAAAGGGCAGAAGTTGATATGCAGACCCCCAAACCAAAGAAAGCCAAGACTTCTTCAAAGAAGTCTGCATCTATGTCTGTTACACCCTCAACTATAGCCAAGAGAACCAGGTCTACAGTAAAGTCAAAGAAAGTTCAAATTGATGAAGAGGAAGATTTGAGTGCTGATGAAGAAGATGAGACTACTGGAGAGANATTTGATGCCATAGAATTGGGAGAAGTGCTTGGGATCCCGTCTGAAGGATATGATGATTACACCAGGCAGAGATGGCCCAGCTTGGATGCTCTTCCCACTGCTTTACAAATCACCAGAAGGTTCTGTGATAATGAAGAGGAGGTTGAACCAAGGGTTGTCTACAAAAGTGAGATGAAGCCTTCTCACAAGGTGGTGTTTGAGTTCATTAACAAGTGTGTATTGCCAAGGTAGGAGAGAAGGCACATAGAAAATTACATGGACTTAGTTCTCATGGAGTGCCTGGACAATGGAAAGCAGATCAACTGGCATTACTTCATCATCCAGCTCCTGGACAGGGTGGTAAACGGTTCCAAGGCTCATGTCATTCCTTATGGCTTCATCCTCACAATTGTACTTGCTCACTACAAGGTTCCTCTGAAGAAGGCAGAAATAGCCACAGTCAAGGATCACTTTGGCAAACACACTCTTCTGGCCTGTGACTACGCTGTCAATGTTCCTGCAAAATGAACCTGGTTCATCTCCGGTGAACAACAAAGTCAGAGCACTTGTGCAGGAGGGTAGGGCTAAGGATGCAGAAATACTTAGGCTGAAGAACTGTCTGGCTGAGGTTGAACATGAGAGGTATGCTCTCAAAACTGAGTTTGCCAAAGAAAAGTAAAGAATGAGGGGATTCTTAATGATATGCTACTCTTCTCCAAGCTAAAAAACCAGCCTCCACCCCTTCCCAGCCTTAGTAGTCCAGCCTGTCTTCGACTTTTAGTGACCCAGATTAGGGATTTTTTTTGTTTTCTTTTGCTCATGATGTTAACTGTTTTTATTTCTTCTTGTGGATTGTGGTTGAACAATGCTTCTATCAATGAATTTTGCTGCTTTTGCTCTTAATCTTGTTTCATTTTCTTTGATAGTTTGCATTCTTGGTTTACTATTGATGATTAATCCATGATTGCACTTGCAGTTGCCCCAGTGGCCATGAGTAATTCTTAAATATCTGGGACTTTCTAAAATTGTAACTTTTCGATGATGCCAAAAGGGGGGAAAATGGTCATGTGCTATTCTGAACATGTGATATTTATAACCTAATGAACCTGGTTCTTTTATGATAAATGATCAATACTCTAATACGTGTTAATGTTGGATTAAGTTGGTTACAGGCCTAAGCACAAAGTTTGTCATCATAAAAAATGGGGAATTTGTTGGCCCAAGAAATTGAATGGTTTTGAAGATTGACAAAGGAACTCAAAGATGAACCAGGTCCATCACTGGAGACATAGACACATGCAGAGTTAAAAGCACGTGACGTGCACATGCAAGAGATAAACGAAATATGCGAATTAAAGAGATATCTCTTGATCGAAAAGATTGTAAAATAATAAGGAGAAGGATTCCTTATTCAGTAAGAACAGAATCAAAGATAAGGCAGGACTCGAGGAGTTGGGATTAACTAGAACTCTTCTACCAAGGAAGAGTAGCATTAGAACTCTAGCACATCTCTCGTCTACTAATCCTATATATTGCAGATTGTTCTTATTTTGCAGGCACGCATAAAAGCAGAAGTTAAGAAAGAATTGAGAGAAAAATTAGCAAGGCAATTTTGCAAGCAATTCATGTGAGATTTAATTGTGCGACTCTGAAGCTGCTTGGACCAGCTAGAAGAACCAGTTCCAATTGTTGTCTTTTAGTCTAGTCTACTTGTAGTAGGTGATTTCAACTTGTACCTATCAACTTTATCTAGAAGCATCTGTAATAGGTACTTTATGATTTCAAATTATAGCTAACTTGGAGTTGTCGCAAATAGCTAGAGGCTAGTTTGTCTCAAAGGGATTATAGGTAATCCTAGGTTTATAAAAGAGTTTTTGTAAATGTTGTTTGACTCACTGATTTAGTAAAAGAGTTTGGAAAAATCCTACTGGGAAGTAGGTCGTGGTTTTTCACCTTTTGAGCCAGGTGTTTTTTACGTAAAAATCTCAGTGTTCTTTATTTTTTGTATTTATTATTCCGCAAACAGTAGAGGTTAGAACACATAGTAGAACCTGGTCCTTCTATAACTAGTGCACGCGAAAATCAGACACCACACAAATCACCCCTCCCCTCGTGTGTGATATTGACGTTTAGAACATCAATAGGTTTTATCAATTCCATCTGTTGTTTTCTATGAAGTATGTTCCCCTCCTTGATGACTTATGGATTTGTGGCAGGGAATTGTTGAGCAGTCGATCCAAGTAGATTTTTATAAAAACTTGTGATCTCTTCCTCTATTTCTTTCTCAGCGTTAAGTATAATTCCTATAGAGTTTATCAACTTTGTAATCATATTTTTCTATTTAAATTTATAATTACATCCATATATATGTATATTTTTATATAAAGCTTCTAAAATTTATAGTACATATTAGTTGTTTGTATTTTTATTCTATTTTTTGCTATTATAATAATTTGATTCTTTGCCTTTAGTTTGATTGGTAGTTTTCTTTTGCTAAGTACAATAATTTATTTTATGTTAAAAATTAATCGATTTTTAATTGAGTACTTAAATGATTCATCACTATTTGATTCAATTATAATCAATATATCTTGGTAAATAATAGATTTCTCAAAGAGCAATTGGTTTGATAATGTTATGTTGAAAGTGTAGTCTCCGGAATATGTGTTTGGTAGTGTATGACTCATGTTTAAGGAAAAAACCGATAAATAACCGAAAAAATCGAAAAACCGACAAAAACCGAATTGATAAAAAATCGACTTAATTGGTTTGATTCTAATATTTGAAGAACAAACTCACTTGGTTTGGTTTCTTTTTAGGGGAAAAACTGATCCAAACCAAACTACGAATACCCCTAATCTCTACCATAATCCGGTAAAAATTACGCGGGGCACCCTATTTGGTCGCCCCCATTTAACCTATACCCGTTTTTTTAAAAACTTTTAACTTGTACCCACTTTTTAAATAACTTCAGCCCCCTTTTTCTCGATGAGTTGAAGTTCGCCAGTTACAAAGACAAAACTTCAGCATACGGGGCTGAAGTTCCCCAGTTACAAAGACAAAACTTCAGCTCTAGAGCTGAAGTTTCCCAGTTATAAAAGTTCCCCAGTTATAAAGACAAAAACTTCAGTTGTAGAGCTGAAGTTCGCGAGTTACAAAATAAAAACTTCAGCTCTAGAGCTGAAGTTCCCCAGTTACAAGACAAAAACTTCAGCTCTAGAGCTAAAGTTCCCCAGTTACAAAGACAAAAGCTGAAGTTTCCCAGTTACAAAGACAAAAACTTCAGCTCTAGAGCTGAATTTCCCGGTTACTAGAGTTGAAGTTCCCCAGTTACAAAGACAAAAACTTCAGCTCTAGAGCTGAAGTTATTTCGCCAGTTACAAAGACAAAAACTTTAGCTCTAGAGCTGAAGTTCGCAAGCTACTTCAGGCCCGTCTACTAGAATGTTGAAGTTTTGCGTGATTGTCTTTGTTACTTCAGCCTCGTATGCTGAAGTTATGCGAAAAAGCGGTTACAGATGCAATTTTTTTTACAAAGCGGGTATAAATTAAAACGTGACACAAAAAGTGGGTACGAATGCAAAAGGCCCAATAATCCGTTCTGTTTAATTTAAATTCTTTTAAATTGCATTTTCTTTAAAATATGGATAGACAAAGTTATGCGATGAAATTCGTTTCTGATTTTCTACCGTGAAATTTAAAGAGCATGAGAGTGCTGAAGTAATTAATGACGTCTCATAACTCAATATTGAAAATTTTATCCTTTGATCGTTTATATTTTTTAAGCAATTCATAAATAGCTAAATTACTTTAATATGACAAAAAAAATAATTTTGTAATATTTTTGTTATATTGGGATAGCAAGGGTCTAAAATGATCTCAATTTGATGAGTCAACATCTTTAACAATGCTTTCTGCCCTGAGTTGACTTTTGTGTCCTTTACATATTTTTTGTTTGACTAACTTAGCGTGCTACTAAATACTGCATGGCCAGCATTGAAGACTCAAGATTGTGTCTTTAGTTCCTCCGTGGATTTAAACAAGGGTAGATCTATGTGGAGGAAATGGGTGGTATGCCATGCGGTCGATTGGGTAAAATTTCATGTAGGTACTGGTATATCACGAAAAAAAAAACGTTACGAAGAGGAGATTAAAAAAAAAAAAAGAATGGCACCCCTACCCCTAGCCACAAATTGACCCCTACCAGGCTTAAGGCCCAAAATCGATATCCCCTTTTCTCATATTAGCATAAGCTAAACTTTGTTTTTCCTCTTGGACGACTTGTTTGTTCCCTCTTTCCATTTTCCTTTTTTTTTTCTTAAATCCTTTGCTTTGGATATATTTTTTCCTTTTTTATCTAGTTAATGTTAAATATTTTTTTCCTTGATTTCAAATAAAGAACCAAACATTTTTAGTTTGGTAATCACGTGTTTATTTATGCACAAGAAAACCTTGCAAAGAGACCAAATTAATTCGAAATGAATCGAATCACACAAATTAATATTAAATTACGCGAATCAATGCACATCCTAATTCAACTTCATTGACTAGCGGTAAGTTTACATTGAATACAAGGGCAGCCGTAGCCATTAGGTCCTAGATACTTAACAGCATAAATTTATATGGACCAAGAACTGTTTTTGCACATATATGACAAGGTTGTCATAGCTAGGAAAAGTGGTGGTTTAAAATCATTTCTCCCAAGTTCTTTTGGGTGCTTTAGATACTGCACTGTCCTTTTTAATTGTTTTACATTTAGCTCCACCTTTTAATTTCCATGTTACAGAAGCATATCGATGGAGGTCATCTTGTATTCTGGTTGCATGATAAACCTTGGAATCTTCAACATTGTCCACTGTTAGCAACATGTTATGTAGTTTGCTCATAAAAAGAAGCTGCTACTTTAATTTCCACCAGAAATTAACAGACGATCTTGTTTATATTTGAGATAAGAGCTACCTGTACCTTTTTATTTCATCAAGTTTTGAGTATGGAGATACTAGTGCTACTGTTGCACGAGCTGCTTTATTACACAACTTTGTTGGTGTTCTTGTATTCAGTTACTCTGAAAAGCAGACACTTAGAGTCAAAAATTCCCTCGCAAAACAAAGGTTTATGTTGAGCAAACCTTTTTCTGTTTTTGGATTTCAATCTTTATATGGTACCAAAATTTCTCCCTGGATCCTCTAGGATCCATCCAAGGAAAAGTCACGTCTCATAGCTTGCTTTTAGGATAATGGGAAGACGTAGGATTCATGTTTCTCCTTAGGGTTCCCTTCTATAATTGATAAGGTTTTCTCATCCAAATCTATTACAACTGTACACAGTGTGTATAGCAATGGACCTGAAATGAGGTTAGAGAGCATTATTTCATTAAAATAGTAAGTATCCATATAGGAATGAATATGTTGCAATATTTTTCATGAACTACCTGTCATGTAAATAGGATACTTCTCATTATTGCTATCCCCAAGAAGCGCTAAGAAATCGCTTTTTGATTCCTTTGGCAAAGAAGATGCTCTTGTTTGCCTGCTCAAGGAGTTCTCATCTTGTGCCTTCGTTAGCAAAAATATAGACAGGTTAAATTTCTATTAATCTGGTCCTTGGCTGTTTGATGCATTGTTGGAAGTAAGGTGTGATTACCTGTTTTACTTGAAGATGCAGATACATGTTGGCATGGAAGAATGGAGTTTCTCCGATTTCATGAACTGAGATTCGATTTCTTGAAGCAGTTTCAACGTTCAAAATCCTCCGAGCTCTTGTGTCTATCAAGTTATAGCTGTGCCCTACTGAAGCTTCTGATGAATGGATCCTCTGAAATCACATGACCAGTTACTATCTTGTGACATGTAAGAAAATGAACTTTGACCTAACTCAACCTTAATAGTTTAACTCAACGAAATGAGAATTGTTCAAAAACATATAAGGAGACAAGTTCTAATTTACTAGTCCAATGTGTGACACATAACCCCCCGCCCCACGCAACATGATATTCCGAGCATGAACAACATATTATGGGATCTCAAGAATTGAAATGAGGGGCTTCAGCCATTGAAAATCTAGGCAGAACCTTCAAGTCCACCACTCTAATTGCAAAACTTCTGTACTAAGTATTGACAGTTCCTAGTTTTCCTGGATTCACTATGCTTTTCAATTCTCACTCTAATGTCCTTTTGTACCTGAGCTATAAAAAACTCTGTATTTACAAATGTTTTCCTAAACACTCTCCAATTCCTGGCCTGTCATGTATAGTATATCATGCCGCCCCAAATAGCAGCTACAACTTCCTTTTTAAACCGTTTCCTTCTGTTTTTCATCCATTGTAAACACTGTGTTGCATCCGTTTGTATTATATGTATTCCAGCCCAATGGCTCAGCATATTCCTGACTTCAGAGATCCACTTGCAGCCAGCAAACAAATGCATGCTTGTTTCCTTCACTCCCTCATCACATAAGCAGCAGTCCTCATTATCTAGAGGTATGTGTAGTCTTTGCATTCTTTCCTTTGTAACCTATCTTGATAGGCTAGCCATACCAAAAATCTCTGTCGAGGCAGCATAATTGAGCTCCAAATTAAGTCAGCCTCTCTAAGTTTGTGAGAGACCCCAGCATGTCCACATAACTGCACGACATTGAGTATATACCTGATAAAGTCGGTCAATATTGGCCACCTTGATACCAGTCCAACATCCTTCCCTTTAAGGAATTCAGCTTCTTCCAATACCAACCGGCAATCTTGTGCTGGTGCATGCTGCCATATATCGACAGTCCCTTTCATATGCATTGCATGCACCCATTTCACTCAAAGCACATCCTTCTTGGTTGCCAGTTGCCATAACAGCTTACCCACAGAGGCTATGTTCCATATCTTACAGCCCCTAATGTTCAATCCACCATATTTCGTAGGAGTACAAATTTCGACTAGTACCACTTTCCTTGTCTCACCAGCACCATCCCACAAATAATTCCTGCACTTCTTATCAACTTCTTTCAACACGCTCTGAAGCACCTTCCTAGAAGGTGGCCAAGGCTTTGGATGCTCTTAGTTTGTAAATGCATATGTTGGTTTGTTTATGGTAAAATCCTCACAGGTTTTACCAAGAAAGGAACTGGAATGAGTCAGGTTGCGATACTATGTTAAGAAAATGGACATTGAGCTTAATAACAGTCCAAGGCTATATTAGGACACAACGGCTCATTCACTTAATAACTAGAATCAAAAGAGTGAAAAAGAAAATTTAGAGCTTACAGCCAGAGCATCCTCAATGCTATTTGCTTCAAGCAGGTCTCTGGACACGAAGTTTCTGCCGATGGCACCAGCTACCATCTCTTCCTCACAGGGTGGTACTGAGTTTAAAGTAAATGCCTATAATCGATAACTCACGTATAAATACCGTGTGAACTAGATTATCAACGGATACTTGACAAGAAAATATATCGAAAAATGCATATCAGTACCACTCCATGACTATTAAATCCAAAGGCACAACTTGGAAGTTCTCCAGCATATGTGTAAGCAGTGAATGATGTTCCATTAGACAATGTCACCTTAACCAAATAACTGCAATACAGGAAACTAGTTGCGCGAATTCCAAAAACACTAAGAACACAACAGGGATTAGTTTCTTGCTGTAGAAAAGAAAAAGAGGTAGTTTACGTGTGTCCAACAAGAGCAACATTCGCATCCTCATTATGAGCAGCCACAGCCATGGAGTTGTTAACAACAAGAATAGATGAACAATCAGCACTAATTTCATCTTCCTTGGGATTACTTTCTGTCTTTGGAATGAATGGCAATATCTCTTTCCTAAAGTTCAATAGTAAAATCTGCACCAACCAAAAGAAAAATAAAACAGTATCTGTTTGTTAATTTAGTACTCCCTCATTCCAATTTGTTCAACTATTTCCTTATTAGTTCATTCCAAAAAAATATACATACTTTTATATTTGAAAATAATTAATTTTATCCATTTTACTTGTAACAAATGTTTATAGCCACACAAATTTACATATTTAAGATTACAAGTTTTCTTTTTTGAGTCGAGGGATAAGGTTTGTGTACCCACTACCCTCCACAGATCCCACTTGTGATCTCGTTATTATTGTTGTATTTAAGATTACAAGTGTTAAAAGTTTTACGGACACGCAAATATTATGATATGTTTAAAAATATGCATTTTAGAAGTTTTACATGCAAATGTTATGACGTGTTTAACACCCCATATTAAAAAGGAGGGAGTATCAATTGGCTGTACATAAGAGGATTAGTATGAAAGTTACTTCACATTGAGAAAGGGGACACCACTTCCTTCAGCAATTCCTCTGAGTTCGTTCCAGTAATTGGGAAACTTGTTCTTGTTAGTTTCGGATAAAGTATGAATGAGTGGTTGAGAATTTGGGAGCTGAGCAAAAGGGAGGAGCTGGTTCTGAAGAATAAGGTCATTACGTAATCTGCTGCGTATCTGTTTGGAGAATCTTTGGCCTATAAAGAAGCCAATTTGGAATGCATCTTCACAGGGGCCAAATTCATAAATCTCTAACTTCTTCTTGGTTTCCATAGCTGTGCTTCCCATGGTTAGTGTGTGTCTGTGTGTTTGACAAAGGACTAGTTTATGCTGGTGGAGTCTTATCTTCAAGTCAATCATTTGCAAAGCCGAACTGTTTTTCTCTAGATACCTACTTTGTCCCTTTTCATATTTGAAATAAGGACCACTTGTGGAAATTATATGACCATGTCCAAGCATTTTTTGGGGAGTATCTGAGGATGCTGCAACAATAAATGGGCGAGAGTGTCACACCCCAATCAAAATGTCCCAATTTTCCCTGCCACATGAAGTGCGAAGTAGTTCACGAGGGGACGAGGTTAATGGATAAAGGCACGAGCCACGATGCATCAAGTCATCTCATAGAGTTGGCCAAGCAAACAATGGACTTCTACACATTTGCCTGGTCGATCGAAATTAATTACAGCCGCTAGTTGAGTGTATAAAAAGTATTGCGGGTACAATATGTAGATTCGGTGGCTATTATTTTAGGATGACTACACTATGTATATTTCCCGCAAACAATGGCATAGGTTGGCAACAACGCATACCTGGAGTCGGGGGAAATTTAAAAATAGTAATATTTACAAGTGGTCATTTAAAAATAGTTACAGTTTTAAAAGTAATTAAAATTTAGTCACTTTTCATGTAAAGATAAATTTAAACAAAAACACTGTTCACAATCCCAAAAATACTCCATCATAATATACTGGAGTTCAAGTATACTTTGCTGGAACTTTATACTTGGAGTTCCAGCAAAGTATAACGGTCCAGTATATTATGTTGAAAGTTCATACACAGGTACTCGAATCTTCAGTATATTATACTGGAACTTTCCGCGTGTTGGAGTTCCAGCATAATATCCTAGAAGTTCATACACAGATGCACCGAACTCCAGTATATTATGCTGGACCGGTCTCTATTGCAGCAAAATAGTGACTATTTTTCAATGACTTGACAAATGTTGGCTGTTTTTGAATGACCAGTCCGAAAACTGGTCAGCCCATACTATTTTTACGCGCATACTTGGAGGTGATAGCTTGGGCATGGGCCAGGGTGAGGCCTCAAGTTACAACCCATAGTCAATTCTCCTAGGCACGACCCAGTAGCAAATACTAGCGTAAGAATAACATAGGACGCCCTATTTGGTCGCCCTCATTTAACCTATACCCATTTTTTTTAAAACTTTTAACTTGTACCCACTTTTTAAATAACTTTAGCTCAATTTCTCCTCCTCCTCCTCCTCCTCCTCCTTCTTCTTCTTCTTCTTCTTCTTCTTCTTCTTCTTCTTCTTCTTCTTCTTCTTCTTCTTCTTCTTTCTTCTGCTGCTGTTGGTGCTGCTATGGAACTTCAGTTCATGGGACGATTGCCATAAATATGTTTATCAGAGCTGAAGTTCGCCAGTTACAAAACAAAAACTCTAGAGCTAAAGTTCGCCAGTTACAAAAATAAAAACTTCAGCAATTACAAACAAGAGCTTTGCGTTAAGACGTGCACAAGTTAAACAAAAATTTCAGCAAATAGAGAACAAAACTTCAATTCAGCTCTAGAGCTGAAGTTCGCCAGCTACAAAACAAAAACTTCAGCTCTCGCCAGTTACAAAACAAAAACTTCAGCTCTAGCTGAAGTTTGCCAGTTACAAAAACAAAAACTTCAGCTCTAGAGCTGAAGTTCACCAGTTACAAAACAAAAACTTCAGCTCTAGAGCTGAAGTTCGCCAGTTACAAAACAAAAACTTCAGCTCTAGAGCTGAAGTTCGCCAGTTACAAAAACAAAAACTTCAGCAATTAAAAACAAAAGCTTTGGGTTAAGACGTGCACAAGTTAAACAAAAATTTCAGCAAATAGAGAACAAAACTTCAGCTACTATGCTTAAATTCATCAATTACAAACAAAAACTTCAGCACACTTGGTTCAGCACACTTGTTACTTCAGACCCGTCTATTAGAATGCTGATGTTTTGCGTGATTGCATTTGCTACTTCAGCCCCGTATGCTGAAGTTATGCGAAAAAGTGGGTACACTTGCAATTTTTTTTGCAAAGCGGACACAAGTTAAAACGTGATACAAAAAGTGGATATAGATGCAAATGCCCCATTACTAGCATATCCTTGTGCGGCCCAGTACCAAGGTGAGGCCCAACATGACTTGTTCGCTTACGTGCCTTCGTCAGAAAGGCTTACAAAGACCGTGTCACTGACTTTTGGGCCCTAGAATGTCCCATGGGAACCTATAAATATGGGGCTTCCAAATAAGGAAATTACCAGTTATGTCCTTCCATAAGTAAATTAGTACAAAAATTAATCAATTCATAAATTATTACTAATATTAGCCAGATGTTACCAATATTAGCCAATTTCCATAAGTAAATTAATACAAAAATTGGTCAATTCATAAAATATTACTACTATTAGCCAAATGCTAACAATATTAGCCAATTAGCTATTTGTAACCAAAAAAAGGTCAAATTTTGCTTTCTTTTGAGTAGATGTTGTAGGAATAGATTAAGTACATCTAAAGGAGTTATATCTCTGATTTGGGATGATTTGGTAGAGTTTTGAGGTGGTTTGACTTGAAATTCGAAGTAGAATATAAATATGAAAAACGATGATATGTTTATCATTTGTGTATCATATGTATCACATGTATATCCATGTATACATATGGTGTGAGATACATGCGTGATACAAGTTTGATACATGTGCCGCAGAAAAAATTTTTAACTCAATTTTAACTACGAATTTTGATACCAAACCAGTCCAAATCACCTACAATCTTGCTCAAATTGTATATGCTACCTCATTTATATATTTTCAATGAATTTCAACCATATTTATAGGGGGGGGGGGGAATCCTTTTTTGCCAAATTTTTTAAATATTGTATATTATTGGTAATAGGTTTTGATTCCAAACTAGTCTAACTCACCTTGAAACTTCGTCAACATTTGTATATTGACTCATCTATATGTTTTGGCTATTTCTAGTGCTAGGCAGGTTTTGGTGTATCCGCATCTGTGGTGGGCTGATCGCAGATGCGGAGCCGCTTCTGCGAGTTTCATGGTCGCTTTTGCGACGTTGTTGCTGGTCCTGAGGTATCGCTTCTGCGGAGGCATCCACGCAGGTGCGATGGCCGCTTCTGCAGTCCAGTGTTCGCATCTGCGACGTGCCCCGCTTTTGTGCTCCAAGTCCCGCTTCTGCGGTGTCGCAGGTGCGGCCATATTGTCCGCAGGTGCGGAGCCCGTCTTTTGCTTATTCCTAATTTCAATTTTAGATTCTTAGATCTAAGATCTGGGACAGTTGAGTCAAGTACATAAACCTGGTTCTTCAACACAGTATTTTCACTTACAGTTTCACTAACCCTAAGTTCCAGGCTATTTCACTTAGCCTTCAAAATTATATATTCTTTAGACAACTGTTCCTTTTCGTTATTTACATCCTCAGATTCATCAATTAGCTCTAGTAGTAACTCAGATAACCTTTCTTTAGACAAAAAATTAATCTTGTCTTTGAGATGAAGGACATTTACCTCAGTTTCTTCATCAGATTCTCCAATGGCCATAAGTGTTCGTTCATCCTCATCATCTTCATCTGAGTTTTCATCTAAGCTTTCTCCCCAAGCAGCAACCATGGACTTGGTTGATCCTTTGTTGTTGCTTTTCTTAGGTTGAACCTGTTCCTTCTTCCTATTCCTCTCTTCAACTCTTTCCTTCTTCCATTCAATTTCCCACAAAGGATATTTTTTGATGTGATGATCCGAGTTTCCACACTTGTAGCAGCCATCACTGGTTTGTTTCTCCGGAGCTTTTGCCTTGCTGTAGATTCCACTTCTTGAAGAACCCTTTTCTATCCCAAAGTACTTCTTGAAGTCTTTGGTGATCATAGCCATTTCATCATCTTCCAAATCAGAACCTTCAGTGATTCTGAGTGCCAAGCTTCTTTCCTTATTAGGTACATCCATCTTCATGGTTTGTCACCTAAGTTCATAGTTCGTGAGATTTCCAATCAATTTATCTAGTGGGAGAGTAGCAATGTTCTTTGATTCTTAGATGGCAGTGATCTTGCTTTCCCAAGTGAATGGCAATACCCTAGTAAGTATCTTCTCAACCCTATTTTCTTAAGGAATAATCCGTCCAAGAGATTGTAATTCATTTGTAAGTATAGTGAACCTTGTGTACACCTCTTGAATGGTATCTCCATCCATCATAGCAAAGTTCTCATACTGAGAGTATAATAGAGTTCCTCTAGATCTCTTCACTTGAGTAGTTACTTCATAAGCCACCTGTAGTGTCTCCCCAATTTGTTTAGTAGTTGCACAACCTTGGATTCTGTTGTACTCATCTGGACCAATCCCACAAACAAGCCATTTATTGACTTTAGAATTCTTCTCTCATTTATTCAAGTCCTCACCACTCTTGTCTTTGGCACATCTACTTCTTCAACATTTCTCTTCAATGTAGCCAGTGTACCATTAGTGACAATGTCCCATAGCTCATAGTCCTCTCCTTGAATGTGATCTCGCATTTTGTTCTTCCACCAAGAGTAGTATTGTCCATTAAAGAGTAGTGGCCTTGCAGTGGATGTTCCTTCCTAGTTTCCAGGTGATGCACTCATCTTGATCTTATCCTAAGATTTTAGAATCTTCAAGGATAACCTGCTCTGATACCAATTGATGCTTTGTACTTCAATAACACACGGGAGGGAGTGATTTGTGTGGTGTTCAATTTTCCACGTACACAGATTATAGAAGAGCCTGTTTTTTCTATGTGTTCCTTATATTACTTTTGCAAAATAATAAATGTGGAAAGTAAAGAACACAAGTATTTTTACATGGAAAACACCTGGCTCAAAAGGTGAAAAAAATAACGACGTACGACCCAGGAGGATTTTTCCAACACTTCATTAAATCAGTTAGCCAAAAACAACATTTACAAATCTCTTTGTAAGCCTAAGGATTACCTCTAACCCTATGTAGCAACCAACCTCTAGCTGTTGCAACAACTTCAAGTTAACTTTAACTTGAATACAACACTCAGAGTACCTAGTACAATTGCTTTTAGATAAAGTTGAAAGGTATAACTCAAAAGCCCTACTACAATGAAACTAGAATAAAACACAGACACTTAGAACTGATTCTTCTATCCGGTTCATGTAGCTTCAGGTTCGCACACCTGAATCACACAGGAATTGATTGCAAAATGCCTTTTTATTTTTCTCTCAAGTCACGTTTAACTTCAGCATTTGTGCGTACCTGTAAAATGAGAACATCTTGCAATATATAGAGTCAGTAGAATATGAAATAACTAGAGTTCTAATGCTTTACTCTTCCTTGGTGGAAGAGTTCTAGTTATCTTCAACTTCTAACTCCTCTCTTATCTAGGATAGAGTTCTCTTCGAGTAAGGAGTTATTTCCTTATAACTTATGCAACATTTTTGTTCAGGAGATATCAAATATAACCACTTAAGCTTATCTTCTTTACGTGCATGACTTGTGCTTGAATCTGCACGTGTCTGTGTACACTGTGTATGGACCTGGTTCATACTTGATTTCTTTGCCAATCATCAAAATAAACTTCACTTAGACCAACACATTCCAATTATTGTACTCCCCAATCAAACTTTACAAGAAAAGAAGATGATGTTCATTTGCACAGTGAACTGGTTTTCTTTTCCCTAATTATAAAACCTTAGATGTTGCCAAATTGGGGTTGGTTATTGATACGTCTGGGGACTCCAATGAAGAAAGATTTTTTATTTCCCGTTCCTCGTATCCACCGACCCATACCCTGTACTTGTCCCTGATGAAAGTCAATAATCCTAAAACACAGCGTCAGCGGGGTTGGGCTTTCAATGAGCTCGAGATAGCTGCCTGATGAAAGGAAGGGACGCCGCATCTCCCTCCTGTTTGTTGTAGACTTCAGATACGCTTCGTAAAACTGCATCGATCTATGAGAGGAGTTGATAGATGAGTAGTCTTCCTCTTTCGATTCATGGAATATGATCTGGGATACGATGGGAGTTTGCGTGTCTCGATTAGAAAGAGATCACCAGAGTATAGTACAAGATCGCCTTTTCTTACTGCCATGAGGTCGACCTGTGAACAAGGTAAACCTAATGGGACTTTCGTCCCTGCTCGACGGGTGGGTCTTGCTTTTTGATCAATCGCCTGAACCTGCCTTTCTTTCTTTGCCAGGAGGGTTGGCCCAATCACTACACTTTGAGTACATGGAAGTTTGCTGGTAGGAATTCCTTAAGGCCTTTGAAAGGTTGGAATCGAGGAATCGTGGACTAGAGCCCTTATGCTAGGTACAGAAGACCTATGCATTAGTGTACTGTCATGATCACATATTAACTCGATTTTATTGACGGCTTGAAAGCGTCATAAAAATATCACACATTGTACAACTGTACAACTCCATAAATTTCTTATGCTTTTTTTATTCTGATATACTTCCTCCATTGTCATTTACGTGAACCTATTTCCCTTTTAAACTGTGCCAAAAAAATAACTCATTTTCTTATTTGAAAATAATTTACCTTTATGACATTATTTATAGCCACACAAAATATATGTGTCTCATTCTACACCACAATTTCAAAAGTTTTTTTTTTTTTAAATACCGTACTAAAGCAAATAGGTACTCGTAAATTGAATCAGAGGGAATAGTATATTAAAGTGGAATGTTGTCTTCTTGTAAGTTCGGAATTAAACTTTCAACTGCCCTTTAATCAGTATATTTCTATACTTTCATGTTATTACAATTGTCATGTTATTCTTGTTATGAACCAACCATTTCCTGTTTGGCTTAGCTTTAGCACATCAAGATTCCCAAAATCCTCATTTTTTTTTGTCTTAAGAAGCTGAATGTTAAAGGCAAAAAGGATCAGAACTTCACTATAAATTAATTAATTAATTATGAAGTAGTGATGAAAGAAACAACATGTATAAATTATAAGAACTTTAATGATGAGTATTAACGAAGAAAACAAAATTTTTATCAGTAGCATCTAGGAAACAAAAGTTACTGTATATCAATAGCATATAGGAGACAAAAATTACACCAGTAGCATCTTCGGTCGAGAGTTTAGGGTCCCTTTGAAAAACAAATTGGAAGTACATTAAAAAAAGTGCTCTTACTTACATAATCAGTTTATTTGTAAAAATACACGATAAATTACACTTGATAAAATAAATAAAAAATTTTTTTTGTTGATGGGCGAATATCTCGCTCTCTTTAAGTAGATTCAAGCATAATGCAGTGGAATCTTCATCAGTCCAGCAGTAATACTTTTGACGTGTCCCTTTTAGGGGTCGTTCGATTGGGAAATAAATTATCCCATGAGTAAATATTCCGGGATTAGTTATCCCAGCCTCCCATAGGGATAAAAGAAATGCTACAATCTCGAGATTAATTATCCCCTTATCCCTCATACCAAACGAGCCTTTAGGATACAACAATCTGATAACGTCGTATGACTCGAAAAATCTTTGGACCAGTTGTTGAGTACAAAGTTCCACCAAAATGAATACCTTCTTTCATTAAAATAATATTTTCTTTTATAGAGATTAAGTTGGAGACTTATATTTTCTCCTTCTCTCAACTTTCTTTTTCATGACATTGACCTCACTTTTTACATGCACACTACAATACTTTTCCCACCCAAATACAGGAAGAAAAACCATTATCTCATAGGTGTAGAATTTCTTCCGTAGAATAAATAATAAAGTAGTTGGATAATAAAATTGTAAAACATGGATTGATGATTATACGATTTAAATTTTAGTGGATAATTAATAGTAGATTATGGCGTTAGTGATTACATGAGTTACACCAAGAAATAATGATCACTTTTTTACTAATTTATTGCCACTAACACGATAAAAAATAATGTACTTTAATATTAACATGTACATACTCCAACATAGTTTCGCTGCATCCGAACAAGACTCGCTAGATTTAACCAATTCAGGCGCGGTTGGGGATTACATTTCATTCAGAAGAAGTATTTCCTGCACATCAATTAAAATATTTCCTTTCTTAGTAATGTTTGTTAAAACATTCAAAGACCTACTCAAAAGGAGTTGCACTCGCCTCTATTTTCTGCGCAGTTATTAGGAACTGATTAAGCCTATAAGATACAAATGGTAGATGCACCAATCTAAAATTGAATGGAAATCACAAAGAAAATAAAGCAATTCAATTTTTTTTTAACTTTGGGCGTGTTTGGTGTTGGTCCTTAATTTTAAGCTTGGTGTAGCTTAAAGAGAGTGAATGGAAAATGGTGGGAAAAGAAATGGAGGGAAAAACTTTGTCCCTCATTGGATGGAAGGAAAGAAAATTTATGTGTATATATAGAGAAACTCCTCTTCTAGCTCTTAAAGAGTTGAGAAGAAGGCAAGCCTCGCGCCGTCGTCGTCGTCGTCGTCGCTCGGCTTCTGCTTCGGTCAAAGATTGGTTGATTAATCTTTTAGGAAAAAATTCTTTTCAAATTATTCCAATACGCTGGTACCGGAGTTTGGTCAAAGTACCGATACGCTGGTGAGTTAAATCGTGAGGTTAAATTATTATTGTTTTTATTTTACAGCACTAAATATTACTAACATTTGGTACAAAGGAAATTTTTTTTAAATTTTTTCATGTTTGATTGGCTTAAGGGTCTATTTGGAAAGCCACTAGGTAATTAAAATTGCTGTAATTATTATGGTAGTAATTACACGATATTTTAATTATGATAATCTGTTTGTTTGTCATAATATAATTACAATTTAATTACAAGTGTATTATTTGGTTGCACAAGTATAATTACACAGTTAAATTAAATTTTAAATATAAAGTTAATTATTAAAAATTAAAAGTTAAGAATTAATAAATATATGCCCTTATAAATAATATTAAATTTGACATTTAAAATAAATTTTGTTTATTGAAAATATATTAATTACTAATCATATATCTGTAACTAATATTGTAAAAATACTTGATAAATATTTTTTAATTTAATAATATTTTACCTTAATCTATGATAAAAACTAAAAGTACATATTTTGTAAGAACATCATGGACTGCATGCTTGATACAATAGTTAATATTTATAAATATAATATCATAGTATTACTCAAATATTTTACGAAAAAATAATGTATCAATTCTAATTGAAAATAAATAGCATACAATCTGAATTAATAAGTGAATACTGCTAAAACAAATAAAATAGAAGCCGAAAAATAACATAAACTCCAAATCCAAAAATGAAAAAAGAAAAAAATAACACAATACTCCCATGTAAAATTACAACATAACATATAATAAGTTTCAACATAATTTAAGTAAATATAATTCAAAAGAAAAAGAAAATATAATTCTATAACCTCATTCAACATTGAGATTTTACATTAATGACATCACTCATTATATACTAAGTTTGTTAATGATTATTATTTCTAATATTAGGAGGAGTAGTTTCAAAAATAGAATAACAACACAATTATGCTAAATAAAAATAAAAACATTAGCAACTACATGGAATTAAAAAAAAGGTTGAGAAATGAGAATATTATTTAAATATTATAAAAGGCAAAATACATAAAGTCTCCATTAAACTTGTTTAAAAAATAGGTTTAAGCACTTAAACTAAACGTGCATTTCTTTACCCCTCCCCACCCCGTAAACGTATTTGGAGCGAATTATTTCCGCTATGAAGCACTAATACCAGTCTCAAATTATAAGGTGCTTCACACACGCGCACCACGTCAACACCAGGTCAGCGCCATATCTTTGGTAATTTTTACTCTTTTTTTCTTTTTTGTTACTTATATTTGCGCTAATAATCCTAATAAACCACTTAAATTCTTCAATAATAATATAACCAGTATATCTCTCTCTTCAATCAAATGAGTATAAAATTCAGATTCAACAAAATCTCAATCCATTTCTCTTTCATCAGCAAAACAATCACAGAGCCTACAGATATGTCTCCAAGCGATTCTCCTTCCAGTTCATATCCGCAATGCTCCTTTAATTCTTTCTTATTTCACTTCCACACGTTGTCTGAGACACCGCCACATTTTATTGTCGGAGATGTTAAAGGATTTATTGCAGTCGACGACGATAATTCACAATACGTTTAGGGGTAAAGAAATGCGTTCAAACCTATTTTTTGGACAAATTTAATATGGTCTTTATGTATTTTGCCATTAAAAAATAACCTATCATTTTAACATAGTTAAGTTTGCATATAACCTTATTCAATAACAAAGTTCAACTTTAGTGTCATTTACTATAAGTCAATTAGTTTTCTAAGATTATGATGTATACATTTTTAGATAATTAGAATAATAATATAACTAGGTGTGTTAAAAAATATGAGAAATAATGTAGAAATACGTAAAGCAGATGTTGGGAAATGAGACATAAGGAAATAAAAAATAAATAATGTAAAAAAAATAATATTTAAAAAAATAAAGATTACAAAATTAAAAAGAATAAAAATAAAAAGTAAATTAAAAAAAAAGAAGAGAAAAGAGATTCAAAAAATAACCTGGTAATGTAATTACCAGGAATTCTCAACTCTCCTTGAGAATTGAAAAGTGTAATTTTACCCCATCAATTACACCCAATTATATGTTGACCAAGAAATTAGTTGGTCAGACAGCCAAATCCAATTACAGAGTGCTTTCCAAACAGGCCCTAAATGACCTAAAAAGGAGGGAAAACATTCGGATCTCTTTTTCAACTTTTCTACCATCCACCCCTACCTCGCCTGCTCCAATCCCCAAACCCACCCCTGGCCATCCTTAACCCCTTCCTCCCCCTAAAGCCCGAACCAAAAAAATTTATTGAGTTATCGGTATCAGGTTATTGGGTTAATGATTCGATAACGGTTTAGTGTTATTTGACTATTGGATTATCGTTCTTGGTCTAAGTTTGCCTAATATTATTAACGGTTTAATCGATTGTCACAACTCCAAATTCAACTAGTCGTGATGACACTTAAACCAACTTGCTAGGTAAGCCAATTATCCATAAACACAATCCAAATGAGATTAACAACAAATAAATAATGAAATAACTGAATTCTTATACACTAACCCAAGGATTGGTAGTACATGTCATGAGCTTATAAGACTTAGAGTTACAAAACTGATTGAAAAATGATACAACATTTGTTTGAAATGTACAAACCGAATCCCAAATCTAGAACTACCAAGAACAAGTGGTAACTGGAATGCAGGTACATCTTCATTGCCAGCGCCCTCCATTCACAACAACATCAGCTCCAAAATCTGCATGTGTATTGTGAGTACACCCGACCTCACGTACTCAATAAATAACAAACCTAATCTCAGGTTGAAAGCAGTGACGAGCTCGGTAAACGGTTAGAGTCCAACACCAATAACCAATAACAACTCGTAAAAATATAATGAAGGCATTAAAAGTAATAACTCAAAAGATATTATGCCCAGCTTGTTCGCAGTTATGAAAAAGTAGACATGTTTTCCAGGTATAACAGTAAAATCCAAATTTCTTACGAAAATCACCAAAATATGAGTATATCAGAAAACCGTAATTTTTCCCAAACTTTCAACAACAGATAAGACATTTCATTACCAGATATCACGAGGAAAGTACAAATCTATGCCTACATGTCAATATGCATGTCAAGTCATCAATTTATTATATACCGTCTAGCATGAGGAATATACATCTCTATGCCTACATGTCAAATCATGAATGTCACAATACCGTCTAGAATGAGGAAAAATGCATCTCTATGCCTACATACCAAGTATGCATATCAAATGAATGATTTCACGGTTCCCAGGTACTCGCACCCACAAAAATATTGAAGTTGTCTGTCTCAAATGCCCAATTCATCACACACACATACACACACAATCAGTCAGCACTGTATATGTACCTGTCTCATAATCCCCTCACCAAAGAACGTGTATATATATCGCCGTGCCTGCACTCACTGCTGATTTGTTAGACTCCGGAGGAGCGGATCGTGCCTAAGCGCTAATCAAAAGTCTATAAAGCCTGCTGCGGAGTGAAGACCGATCCACAATAACAATAAACCAATAAGGTATGATGTGGTGTGCAGTCTAATCCATAATAATAATAGTAATAAAACTAATATGGCCTGTTGCGACGTGCAGCCCGGTCCATAATAACACTCTCAACACGGCTCTAAGGCCCACCTCAGTCATCAACCTCGCAAGTCTCAAGGGCTCACAATCTCATACCACTCAACCAACAACTCCACATATGGTAAAGCAATGATACCATGCGATGTAACGATAAATGATGAACAGAGACTGAGATATGATATTCAAATGATGAATCATTACTGAGTAAATAACTATAGTTAAATCATATAACCCACGACAACAAAAATAGTCTCATCAAGTCTCAATCAAGTATCCACATAGCCTAAATATAATTTCTAGCATGAATCAAAACCCAATTAATCTAACATGTAGGAAAAACACGGATACAACAAGACGTGATAGCAACATAGCTAAAAGTCAACTCTGATCATGATTTTTTCGGTGCACACCCACACACCCGTCACCTAGCATGTGCGTTAACCCAATACATCACAAATAACATGGTTCCTAGGGATAATTACCCTAAATTCTTAGTTTAGAAACATTACTTACCTCGAACAAGCCAAATCAAATATGGAGCAAGCGAAACAATTCTCTCTAAATACCATCTTACACGTATCAACCTCTGAACGGCTAGCCAAAAGCAACTCAAAAATATCAAATAATACCATAGGAGGCAAACTCGTTCGATTAAAATCGAATCTTTAATCAAAAACTCTAAGTCAACCAAAAGGATAAACTCGGGCCCGCACCTCAGAATCCAATAAAACCAACAAAATCCGATAATCCATTCAATTACGAGTTCAATCATATTAATTTTACTCAAATTTGACTCCGAATCGATGTTTAAAACTCAAAAATTCACTTTAGGAAAGTTTAGTCAATCCCCCCCCCCCCCATATTTTTTTT